>JAPQRN010001106.1:0-13708 GCA_037367275.1 Coranthus polyacanthus | reverse complement strand
ATTTGGACCCTCTAATAAGTGTAACAATAACATGGTGATGGCCAAAATGCAAACTACTAGTATGTGTAAGTGCAAGTGTATGGGATTGACTCACTTTTGGAGTTCCATTCCATTCAATTTTTTTTTATCATAAATCCAACCCATGGCAGAAAGCTGGGTAAATCAATGAAATGTTCAAACGTACACAATACAAAAACAGTCACAACTTTGACTGTATGTGGCCTCATTTCAGTGAGGTAGACTCCTGCTGAACAAGGTGGTGTGTCATCTCCCAGCATGGACCTGAGGCTTCAGAGGCACAAAAATATCTTTAATTCACCACTGAGAGGTTATTTCCACTTCTGAGCTTCAAAGGTGCACTTTCATACTGTATGTCACCTCAAAGAGATCAAACCAGAGCCACCAGAACAGCCATTAAGTGGTAACACAGTTGGTGTTTCATTCAGAAGAGGAGAACATCATTGGCTGTACAGTAGAAATTACATATAATGATTGTGGATTTGTAACATTGTCAACTTTGATTATTACTTCTAAGTCCCGCTAAATTTACAGTCTCCACTGACGGCCTATAATCTTGTTTAGAATATGCTGAATACACTTGCATTCATTGTTGATATAATTTCTTTAATTATCTTGAGATTTAAAAAAAAAAATCAAAAACTGGGAGGAAAGATTTTGGAGAGGCAAAGTCCTGTCCCCTCTGCTGTGCCCCATGGAACCATACTCTGGAAAAAATGAATGATGGTCATTGGCAAGAAAAATCCAAGAAAAAATTTGATCCAGTTTAAATCATGCTATCACATATGATGTTATTTAAGAAAGTCATAGTTGTAAGCATAGCAAATGACTGTTTTGTGTGAAACGGCTTCAAAGTAGTAAGAAGATAACATCATTACAATGTGGTTTGCGTTGAAGCTGCATAGACATCCTCAGCGACTCAGAGCAGACTGTGGAGAAAAAAGTCAGGTTGATGTCACTTACTCTTGGGTGTGTAGTCTTTCTAATTATGTATTTTTTTCTTTTTTTTTATGACAAACTGATTTTCTTGACTTGCAAAATTTTCTTTTAAATTGACACACATCCTATGTGTAGTTGATTTTCAATTCAATTCAATTCATACTTGTGTTGACAGTCAATTCAATTCAGTTGGGATCAAAAAAATCATTTGTCTCCTGCCATTGACCGCCATTCATATTTTAATGTTAGGTCCCATGGAGCACAACACAGAAGGGACGGGACTTAACCTCTCTATATGCATCATATGTTATTCTACTAACAAAACAAAAATTTGAACTTGTGGATAATTACACATATGCTTGAATGGTAAAATTTCACTTAAACAAGTATTACCTTCACAGATTGTGTTTATATGTGCACCAATTGCGAGGTTCGTCATTGGTTTTGTAGATGTTCAGGATGTGCCGTTTACATGGAACAAATGTGGTTCTTTATATCTCTGTATACATATTAAGTAGCATTCCAGTTACTGATTACTGTGTGCTGTTTGTGCAGGTGCCTGTGACACCACAAACCAGCTATTTAATCTGATATTCCTGTAACTGTTGGCGTAACATTAAATTAATTTAACCCAAGGCTATTGAAAATGAAACCACTTTGGCTTATAGCGGGCTTAGCACTATAAAATGCCAACATCATGTTGTGGATTTAGTTTATCCACAGGAAATATGAAACATGTCCTAACTTTGACTGTCACTGCCTCCGCTTATGACAAGGGAGTGGTGAATGAAGATACACAAAACTCAGTTTGTGGCTATTGAGATGACTTTAGCTCATAGCATAGTAAATATCAACATCATGTTGCCTACACTGTCAATTCTGACAAGTTATTGTTACGGCCTACCTAACACACGCAAAAGACTATGGAAACCGGAACATATAAAGGACACCACTACCAAACTTAAGTATCAACAAAGGATTTTTATTAAACTGAGCAGAACAAAAAGGTCAAACTCAACAAAAAGGTCATAACTAAAATTCAAAGTAACAAATGAAGGGGTTTGGAGATCCCAGCTGAAACAAACAAAAGATGGGGAAGAGACCAAGTCAACCACAAAATGGACCGTCGGACTCGGCTCTCCCCTACTGAACTAAACCTAAAAGAACACACCTAAACTAAACAAAAAAAAACCTGAATAACTGAGCTACTGGAGGTCTCCAACCCAAACTAAAATAATCAACTAAAGTAAACAAATTCCCCCAGCACACTAAAATGCCCGGGAGGAACAATGAAAGAATCAAGGGGAGAAGATCCCCAGCTGCTGGTGGCTGCCTGTGGCTTCAAAAAAAGAGAGCCTCCACTGTCCCTCCATCCCTTTTGTAGTCGGTCTGGATTGGCCGTCCACACCTGTTAGGTGAAACAGGTAGATGAGGGGGAAAAACAAAAAGAGAGTGAGAACGGGCTCAGTTAGTGGTTGTTCTTTTGTGGCACATAGTGGACACAGGAGGTGATGTTTTTATTGTTTGTGCCACCTCTAATAAGAAACATAATATTTTGACTTTATGTGTCAAAATATTAAATATTAAAGCATAGTGGAATGAAATTGTCCATTTTGATATTTAGTTTTTGGATTTGGGCATAAAGGAGAGAGCTGGAGAGAGCTGTAGAGAGCTGATTTCTGCCTCCTGCAGCTTTAATTCAAGCTCTGTCTATTAAACTATTACTATTTAGTGACAAATATTATCCCATTATCCCTGCTCATCTGTAGCATGCACAGACATTACACATGAATATGACATAATCATTGTCATGCAGTACCGCGTCAGGTTTAATCTACGTCTCTTCACGCGAACATCAGACTGCTTTCCACAGTATCCACGGCTTTCATTAACATCTTCATCCATTTTGTAAAGCTTTGACTTTAGGTCAAAAGCTTTTAACTTTGGCTAAATAAAAAGTACTTTCTGTTTCCCATACAGCCCATTCTGTTATTTATCCATCTGTACAATGCAGCAGGGTCTGGTAGATTTTAGCCCTGCTTAAGGCATTAACTCAGAGGGATTATCCCACCAGCCAAACGCTTGCTAACCAGCAGCATGTATCCTCTCATACAATGACTGTGATGGACACGTGTCTGATATGTGGCCTACTTTACTACCTCTGATCAGACTCGCCCTCTGTGGCCCAAAGGGATGCTGACCTCTGTGAAATATGACACTGACCAGATTATTATTTCCTACCAGGAGGTTATGTTTTTGTTACAGTATGTTTAGGTTCTTAGTACGACTATGTAAAAACTACTACAGTGATCTGCAAGAAAGCTGCTGGATGGGTAGGACAAGAACAAACCCATATAATTTTGGAGTAGATCCTCCAAAAGGGGCAGATCCTGGAATTATTAACATTATGAAAGAGGGTTTTTATTTGAATTAATTACAGCCTTTCTAGATATTTTCTGTAACCAGATATGTCTGGGTCAATTATTATCTGTTGATTAACAGGTGGGGTTGACGGTGGATTTACAACATCCAGGATTTTCCCACCAGAGACTGGATTTCAGATTCCGACCCCTGTAGGTGTTTAGGTTTAGGCAAAAAAGTGCTTTGGTTAAAGTTAGGAAAAGATTGTGGTTTGGTTTAAATATTAATAAACACAAGGGTTAAAGTTATTTTTATTACATCTTTGTAGACTTTTTCTATATTAAACCAAACCCTGATATCTTTTCCTTAACCCAACCAAGTGATGTCAGTGTCTAAACAGAACCTTTAGCAGTTTAATACTGCTGTTGTGAAAGACAGCTGATACTGGGTGACAGATCCTTTGGTTGAACAAAACATGCTGCTTGTGAGCAATTTACATTTATATTCAGGATCCACATATTTGCACCTTTGAAATTGCGTTAACAAAATGTAATTATTATGTTGAAAGAAAATGTAATGCAGGCAGCACTGACTTTATTATAAAATGTTTTTGCAGTTACAATGTAACGCAAATTAAGAGAATGACAAAAGAGAGAGAGAGAGAGAGAGGTACACAAATTGGAATATTCTTTCATGTCTGACACATTCAGATGTTGTCTAGACTTTGAAACTATAGTAAAAGGTGTCACTTATATAAAATATGTGTTGAAATTAGGCGTCTCTTCTATTTTATAAATGAGCCACTGCTCCATATGCTTGACATGCACCTCTCATGGACCCCAGGCATAAGCCTTATGCATCAGGAGCTACAGTGTTGCCTGTGGTGGCTATGTGTTTGATTTGATGGTTACAGCTCAAGTAAGGCATCCCTGCACTGAAATGTAACTACACATGCTACTACTCAGGGCTACGTGGGTATTGTAGGAGCAGTGATTGGCTATTTGAGTTTTCTCCTGTGTATATGTGAAAGGGGAGATTGTGAATTGTGATTATGACATGGAGAACACTGCTGACAGGCTCTTCTTTTAAGTCATATGTAAAAATCTGCCCTCTGCAGACCTCACCTTTACCAATCACTACTTTTTATGAATGAAGGAATGTAAACAAAGTGACTGTAGAGTCATTATTTTAACATAATGCAGACAAATAATAGTATCAGATGTAACTCTAGTTCTATGAGTCTATCTGCTCAAAATAGACAATGAAAACAGCAGCTATGGCTAATAACTAGCAAAATATGGCTTGATGGTGCTATAGCCTCAGGTTCGGCAATATGACCAAAAATTTTGTTTTTGAATGTCATATCAGTCGATATCGATTTCACAATGAATGTCAAATCATTATTTCTTAAAGGCTGATCTTTGCTCCTCAGTGAAAACAATATTATTCTGTATCATGATAATTATCATTATCCTTTTATCACACAGCTCTACTATAACCTACTATACTTGCATGTAGCAAGAGGGAAAGATATCTGATGACCAACTATAAATCAAAACCCACAGTATAGTTATCTGCAGCAGAAATGCTGCAAGAGCCAACTTACAAATCAGTCTTTAGTTGCATATGACCATAATTTCTGAGATAATGTTGCCCTTTGTATTACTGCATCAGTACTTTCCATACAAGAGTACATTAAAATCTCAGGGTTGGTGTCATTTTCCAACAAGCGCCGTACTCTGAAAGATGTCTACAGTGCCATGGTTACAGTTTCCTTAGGTTGAGGCATAAAAGCAACATGGGGAAAAAAGAAACGGAGAAAGGCTAAAATAAGAAAGACAAAGTGAAAATGTAAAAATAATGTACGGAACCCTGGTCTACCTACTTAGGTCTTTACCTCCCTAATGACGTCACCTGGGCCATGTTGTCAATTTCCAAACCTCTATGTTTTGAAATCTAACTTACATTGATTTCTATCTGGTACTCTGCACATTGAAAACGGATACTATAGGGCTCATGACCAAGCATCAGTATGTGACAACTTGAGGTGAGAACAAGCTCAAAATTAGAGGTCAGAAGCAGTGGTGGTAAGAATGCTAGAGGTAAGAATACTTGTGTTGACATGTCATAAGCCTTTGATTTTAATTGTGACTAAAGTCTGATTGCATTTTGTCTGTATTTTAAAAAACATGAGAGGTGAAAACTTCATGTAACTGCAGGGTTTAAACCCCAGTCTCTCAGGTGGAAATCCCACTGCTTATCCACTTGACAACAAAGCAAATACAAGCTCTGAGCTCTACATTACCTTTGTAGCTGAATAGCCAAGTGACATTTTGCTTCATACTCAACATGCGTTAAACAGTCCTTGTGTAAAACACAGAGGTGGAGGAGACTAAACAGAGGTGACAACATATGTTTTATTTCAGAGACATTTTTTGAAAATAATAATATTATCTTTAAATCGCTCTTCTTTTCCAAGTCATTTTAAGTGGGGCAGTGCCCATGTGCCCCCATGAACTGGCTGCCACTAGTAGAAAATCACTGAACTTGAACCTGATCTTTTTTATAAATACACAGGACATTTTGGCTTTTGTTTGTGATGTGCTGCTTGATAATATGTGACCAGACCAGCATAACCAACAGTTCCAAATGTGCTGTGTAATGTAATGTATTATATCTGAGTGAGTTGTAAGACTTGACAGCTGGCTCCTCTCAGATGTCAAATGAAATTCACACAAATAAAATACTGTGCATCCTATTCCTGTGATAGAATGTACCGCAAAGTATGCTTCTTGTCTTCAGAAGCACTTTCAAAAGAGGTGATATCCATGTATAATATAAAGCATTAGTTAAGTAATTCACATTGCTGCTCATCAGGAACTGAAACATCCTGTAGCAAATCTAAATTGTTTGGTTCTGCAGTACTTTAAGTTCAGCATTTGCTTCTGTGGTTTTGACTGATGTCACAACAATTCATCAGACCAGTAAAAAGGACTTAAGGAAGAGCACTGAGGCAATTTGCAGGAATTTAAATAATGTTTGATCTCCGATTCACAACCAAATGCAGTTTACTTACATTTGACCTTTGCTGAGCTGGATGTGGCTCTTTTCTGAATGTATTTGCATAGTGAAAGATTATAAAGGATGTGATGAAATTTTAAGTTTTCAGTCCTGAGAGAAAAAAACATTCAGAGGAGGAGCATCCTACTAACTAAACTGAAATTAAACTAAACTGTCCACTAACAAACAGATCAGTGTCGTCACACAGCCTCTCTCTGGGGAAACATCAGATATTAATGTACCATGTGCATCCACTTAGTCCTGCTCTGTATAATCTTCAGTGAGAGGGGACTTGAACACCTTAAACAGCCTCAGATACCTCTCTCTGACACTTTATGAAACATTGTGCACTGATGGACATTACTTACAACATGAGAGTGACTGAGACTTCTCCCCAATAGAGCTGATAGTGATTTGTTTCATGTAATGCATTGTGTGTGTAAAGAGATTGTCTTATATAGCAGTTTTGGGGCATTATTTATGTTAATGTTTATATTGCACAGATATATACCTATTCATTATCAAGTGGGAAACATTCAGCTGAAAGTAAAAATGTACAATAAGTAATAATACGACAATGCTTTTGCATGGCTTTGTGTATTTACAATTAGGTATTAAAGCTGCAAGCAGTGATAATTGGGACCTTGTGCACATCAGGGCAGATTGCAGTTGAGGGGTTTCATTGTGACATGCAGATATCTTCAGGCCTGGTCTCCTATCAGATGTTGCACAAAGGAGGAAAATATAACTTCCTTTGTCCAATATGTGGCGCTAGAGAAAGCCTACTAATTATATGTCATGTGTAGAACACACCATGTAATTTCTAGTCAATTGTAGTTACATGAAGCTGACTTCCTGCTGCCGGAAGGTGGTGCTATGACTAAAGCTCAATATAGGCCTGGACTTTATCAAGCATGAGAAACCCGGGGCAGGCTGGATAATGTACATTCATGGCAAAATGTCGCAAAGTTATTGACACTGATCAAATTTGAATCCACTTCGGTAAACACTGTAGGAGGAGTTTGTTAAAGTACAAGGGCTGGAAATGGAGAAAATGGGGCATAAATTGCACATTCAAATCAAAATAGTGACTTCTTTTTGGGTTTAGGGCATGACTCCAACAGAAATATCAAAATTTGTTGTGGTGCTACAGCAACATGCCTCAACGAAATATCACCATTTTAAGTTTTGAAAAATGTTATATGTTGTTAGATGACTGATCAGATTTGAAGTTCTTTATGGAGTTCAAGTACAAGCTAGAAGTTGCAAAACTAGAAAAAATGTGCATATTCAAACCAAAATGGTTGACTTCCTTTTGCACTTACATTAGGCTTTTTTGTAAGTCTGGACCAGATACATACGCCCGCTAAATTTGGTACATCTAGTTTGGTACATCTAGCCCCCCAGGCAGGGGCTTGTTTTTTCAAAATTTTCTAGAGTGAGCTATTGAGGCATTTTGTCACCTCTATACCAAGGTGACAAAATATATGATACAAAAATGTTTCCACTTCTGATGCATGTGCAAGGTTTTGCAAGAAAAATGTGTTTCTTTTTCCTTAAATACTAGTGTGGACTCAGATCATTTCCATTTTGAAAAAACGTTCTTGTGGATGTAGCCTCAATTTGAGTTGTCAAACAACAAGTTTTCGGTTCCAGAATAGTTGATCTGAATTAGTTCAGTCAACTCTGAGTATGTTCACATTAAGTTAAGCGCGTGTCTGGTGAATACAAAAAGCCATCATCAATAGAGCTAAGAGATGATGTTTCACCATGGCAACGGGTAATCAAAAGGCAGCTGTGGACTGTACACATTTGTCTTGAAAAACAATTAGCAGCCACAGAGAAAGAGCTTGAGTATAGTGAAAAAAATCAATATATTGTATTAACATGAATAACTTATTTAGTTCTGGCCTTTCATTCATTTTTACCATGGATTTCCTAAATGGATTGTAAACAGGAGGTGGCTATATTTATTCAGCTCTAACCTAACTTGACAGGAACAAAATGCAGGAGCCTCCAAAAGGCAACAATACATTCTAGAGCTACCAAACCACATGCAGTAAGTTACCTCTCTTTCTGAAAGAGGAAACCTCAAGTTTTTATCAAACACCAGAAACAAAACACACAGAATATACAGGCAGTAGACTGTGGGGAAAACCAAGTTTGGATTTCACAGGGTTTCTGCAGGTCCTTAGTCTACACTCTAAATCTAATCATCTCAGTTTTAGCCCTTAAAATGATTCATGATCATTATGATTTAGTTCTTAAAAATGCATGGATAGTGAAGTCAACATGACTTAATTATTTGGATGGTTTGGATGTAAATTAGCAATTGTTGCTCTAATTTGGTATGTTTACATCTTGTGTTACTCTTAGTTTATGACATGACAAAACATGACAAAACATGGGGGACAAGACATGAGTCCTCAATTTTCCATCAGATTTTTTCCTTCTTTCTATCACTTTAAGTCTCTTTGTCATTGTCAGGCCATTCATACAGGTATTGTCAGAGCCTGGTTGGTAGTCCACCAACAAGGCCACCAGGCTTGTTGTGAAACCTCTCCCAACCGGCACGAGTGACACATGAAGCAAGCTGTGCTGACAGCTTGACAAATGACCTGTTAATGAGCACTCTCCATGTATCCTCTTTTCTCATATCTCACACTTTTGGGCTGTAAATTGAATTAAACATATTGATCTCAGGTAGGAAAAAGGTATGCATTTAAACTTAATTAAACTCAACTCAATTACCTTAAAAATGCAATAAAATATTACCCTGCTGTGCAATTTCAATTACTCTAACACATCTTCCTGAGGGGGTTAATTGGAATGTTAATCAGTGTCAATCACTTTGTGGCCTGTGGCTGCACCACATTGGCATTTCAAGACACTGGAATTCAGTGCTGCATGTGTAGAGTAGTCAACACTACAACAACTCAACACCTAAGATAAAGCAATAGTATTACCCAGTATTTTTGTATTAACAATATTTTAGGAAATGCCTATATGAGACATAACCACTGACTCTGTGGTTACCTTCAGCTCCAACAAATATCTTCCACTTAATTGCTATGATTTCCAGCCCAGAAACTATGTCCCAGTTTCCAGCAGTAAATGCTGTCTAATTGTAAGACTATGACAAACTGACTACCTGCCCAGCATCAAACAAAACTTAACCATTTGACAAGTTAGAACACTACAGCTAGCCGGTGGTCTGTCCCGGTTTCTGTCCCAGATCCTATCGAGATTAATAAGATATTTTGTTCTTTCTACTCTAATCTTTACTCCTCACAATGTCCTTCAGATGTCTGGGATGGAGATAACCCTTTAGATAAGATTATTTTTCCTAAAATAGACGAAGGTTTGTGTTGGGAGCTGGGAAGTCTAATTTCTATCAAAGAGGTACAGGAGGCAATTATGTCACTCCAGAACGGTAAAACCCCAGGCCCTGATGGATTTACTGTGGAGTTTTTTAAGCTGTTCTCAGCCACCATTGCACCAGTCCTCCAAAAAATGTATAATGAATCCTTTGCTATGGGCTGCCTGCCTCCCACCCTGTCGGAGGCCTCTATCTCTCACCTGCTTAAGAGTGATAAAGACCCTCTTATTTGCGGTAGCTATAGGCCCATTTCCCTTTTAAATGTTGACCTAAAGATCCTGTCAAAGATCCTAGCCCAACACGTACAGCGGGTCCTATCAAGTATAATATCGACTGACCAAACAGGTTTCATGCTTGGAAGACACTCATTTCATAACACGAGGAGGCTCCTAAATATTATCAGCGCTCCTAGCTCGGACATTCCGGAAGTGATTATCTCACTAGATGCAGAAAAGGCCTTCGACAGGGTGGAGTGGAGCTTCCTTTTTTTTGTTTTGCAAAAACAAAACAATTTGTTACACAATTTGTTTCAATCCAGAATTTATAGCTTGGGTCAAATGGCTTTACGCCAGTCAGTCGCATCAGTCCACACAAATGGACTCCAGTCTGCTCCATTTCCCCTTCATCGTGGAACCAGACAGGGCTGCCCTCTTTCCCCCCTCTTATTTGCCATAGCTATTGAGCCTCTAACCATCTGGCTGCGTCAAGAGGGTGGGTTTGAGGCCATCAGCAGAGCTGGGAAAGTTAACTATAATTGTATGCTGACGACCTCCTTTTATACATGTCTAATCCAGCTACCTCTCTTCCCATGGTTCTAGATATATTTGAGAAATTTGGGTCCTATTCAGGCTATAGACTTAACCTCCACAAGAGCAAACTTCTTCCTGTCAATTCTCTGGCAAAAAATATATCTCCGTCTTTTTTCCCTTTCAAATATGCCACGGACGGATTTAAATACTTGGGTGTGCATATTACAAATTCAATTAATCAACTCTTCTCTAAAAATTTCTCTCCTCTCCTTGAGAGGTGTAAATTAGACTTTGACAGATGGTCCGGTCTCCCACTATCCCTTGTAGGTCATGTTAGTTTAGTTAAAATGGTTGTTTTACCAAAGTTTCTTTTTTCACATATCCCCATCCTTCTTAAAAAGCATTTTTTTAGATCACTTGACCAACAAATTAATTCCTTCCTATGGGGTAATAAAAATCCAGAAGATCAGAAGATCTGTATTACAGCTCCCTAAGGCTCTTGGCGGCTTAGCATTACCCAATTTCTTACACTATTACTGGTCCTGTAATATTCATAAACTTTTGTACTGGATTACCAACACAGACAAAGAGCGCCCTGCTTGGGTGGATATGGAACTGGCATCTTCTAAACTTTCTCTTCATTCCCTGGTCTGCTCATCAATTCTACTACAGATCTGGTCCCAGGACCCCTCTGCAGCCTTTTACCTCTAAAGTCGTACAAACTGTTCTTGCCTTTGCCACCTTGTTGGCTAGGCGACTCATACTCCTCAAGTGGAAACACCCTCAACCTCCATCTCATAGCAGATGGGTGAAAGAGGTGTTACTGTCCATTAGACTTGAAAAGCTTAGATTTTCCCTCAATGGCTCCTTAAACTCATTTGAAAAGACTTGGAGACCTCTCCTAAATTATATTGAATCTTTGACATCTTTGCCTGATTGTGACGACTGAGCCCTCTTCCAATAAAGATAGTCAATAAAAAAAACAAAAAAAAACATGTTGCATAGTTGGTGTTAGCTAAGAAAAAAAATACCACATTTTGCAACATTAAAAAATAGGCTAATTAACAGTTTTATTAAATATATTTTCAATTATTTTGTGTTTTAATTGTTTTAAATTTTAGTGTACTGTATACAGTAAAAATAAGTCATGTAGGTAGAAATTTAAGTGAACTAACATGAGTTTTCTTTTTGTCAGAAATGTGTGTCATAATCAATGCTTCTGTCCTCCCACTGCATAAACCATTATCATTCCCATCACTAATGTGACAGTGTTATACCAGTGTGAGTGGGTTAACACTTGTGTTTTTAGCAGACTGTCTCCAGTTTCTGTTCATAACTCATTCCCTTTTTACTTGCTGATTCATAAAGACAATGTTTGCATTGTACATCCATTACCTGAACTATGCAGTGTCAATACAGACACAGGCTTATGTTTTATTAAATGCACAAGCACAATTAATCCTAAAATAACAATGGACATGGTATTAAGAAAGTATTAAGATTATTAAGATTATAAGAACTTGGTACAATGTAAAGGGAGAGCAGTAAAAATACATCATTTAAAATTGATTTCTCAGTTATTATTTTACTGCAACCCCTACTTTCTTATTGTTTTTTTGTCTTTGTATAGTCTTTCATAGCCAGACCTAACTCCATTATTAGGGTTAAGGTTAGGCTCTCAACGCAACAGTCCCTGTGCAATATACGGTTGTGAGAGAAGTTGTTTTGGTGGAATATGTTCACATGAGTCTCATCATAGTATTAAAATGACTAAGTCTGTACAAAAAAAAAAAACGAACATAAAAAGATGTGTGTCTTTGACAAAACTTGCTATTTTCAGTGTGTAGTTACAGCTCAGAGGTTGTTCTTTCACGTGGCAAGGAGGGCTTTCAAAACTGTAACACAGATAGAGGAAGGAAGGAGAATGACAATCCTGACACTGTATAATGGAAAGATTAGTCAGACCAGGCTTTTATACATTTTACATATTCTGACTGTTAAAATTAATTTTATGTTATTTTACTCAAAGTTGAAACACATCTCATACATTTCTCCCAAAGCCCAATCTATGTTCTCCCCATGCTCATACCTTCTGTTTATGTGAAACATTTCTACCAGAAAAGACAGAGGAGAAGAAGTAGCATGTGTGCAGGTCTGAATGGGTTCAATGAGATTTTAAACCCTTAAAACAAAGGAGACACAAATAATGTTTAAAACTTTGGCAATTCAGGGAGCAGCAAACAACAACACTAAGAAATAACAAGGCAATGCAGTTTACTTGTATAACATTGTATCTAACTGTGTTTTCTGTCTTCTTTTTTAGTGAAGAAAGCCAAGCTCCACGGGCCTCCAGGTAAGGTTTGAAACCTCCTGTTGATGTTGGAACATTGAATGCTGTGATCTTGAAAAAAGGGAGTTGCAGCTTATAAAGAACAGCTGAAATAATTCTGTCAAGTGCTGTGGTTTATGTGCAGAGGAGGTTGTGCCCTCAAGTCATTGTTAGGATGTTCCCGAGGAGGCTGAGGAGTGTGATCCCCCTGTAGTTGGAACACACCCTCCGGTCCCCCTTCTTGAAAAGAGGGACCACCGCCCCAGTCTGCCAGTCCAGAGGCACTGTCCTCGACTGCCACATGATGTTACAGAGACGTGTCAGCCACAACAATCCCTGCACATCCAGAGACTTTAGGCACTCGGGGCAGACCTCATCCACCCCCGACGCCCTGCCACCGAGGAGCTTTCCAACTACCTCCTCCAGGATCTGGCAGAAGCTCTCCCGGAGGTGGGAGTTGAAGGCCGCGCTGACAGAATGCTCCGCCAGACGTTCCCGACAGACCCTCACAACACGTTTGGGCCTGCCCAGTCTGTCTGGCTTCCTCCCTCGCCAGCGCACCCAAGGAGGTGGTCAGTTGACAGCTCTGCCCCTCTCTTCACCCGAGTGTCCAAGACACGCGGCCGGAGATCAGATGACACGACTACAATGTCTATTATCGACCTCCGGCCCAGGGTGTCCTGGTGCCACGTGCACTTATGGACATCCCTGTGCTCGAACATGGTGTTCGTTATGGACAAGCTGTAACTAGCAGTCCAATAACAGAACACCACTCGGGTTTAGATTGGGGAGGTCATTCATCCCAATCACCCCCCTCCAGGTTTCACTGTCATTGCCCACATGAGCGTTGAAGTCCCCCAGTAGAACAATGGA
>JAPQRN010001105.1:0-13710 GCA_037367275.1 Coranthus polyacanthus | reverse complement strand
GAAGAGCTGGAGGAGGTGTCTGGGGTGAGGGAAGTCTGGGCTTCCCTGCTTAGACTGCTGCCCCCACGACCCGGCCCTGGATAAGCGGCACACACAAAACAAACAAACAAACAAAACAAAAAACAGGGGCTCTTAACACAAACAACCCACCCTCCGCTTATAATAATAGTATATGACAAAGGTTGTGATGGAAACAATAGTGCGAACAAGACAAGTACATATAATGACCTCACTAATGGTTATTCCTTAGGTAACAGACGAGGGCCGCCCAGATCTTATCAAATTGTCACTCTTTGTTCCTCAAAAGGAACCTTATTTTTTTCAGATGAAGGGTGTCAGCTAGTCCCTTGAGCCAGAGCTTAAAAGTAGGAACTTCCTTCTTTTTCCAGAACATGAAAATTAATTTTGCTAGAATTTGCCTAGAATTAATAGAACAAGAATTAATCTCTATAAGACTCTCATCCCAGGTTTCCCTCAGCGATCTGTGTCCCCAACTCATCTTCTCAACCAGTTTGAACTTCTAACATTGAGGGGGGATTGATAGATTGCAATGAGTCATACAAATATGACACCTTTCTATCAGGACCTGCATTTTGGAGAAGGCACCGATCTAAAAACGAGGGTGTCGAAAGAAGGTATGTTGATGCGTACATAGTTTCTGATTAGCAGAAACCTGAAAAAATACTTGTAGGGAGTTCATACATTTCTTGTAGCTGAGCAAATGATGCAAAGATACCACTCAGGTAAAGGTCACCAATATTACGAATACTCAGGTCTCTCCACTGTAAAAAGCCTTTATCAAGTTGGGATGGTAAGAAGGATGGATTCCCAGTGATGGGGAGTAACAAGTCAACCAACCTTAAAATGAGTCTTGATTTGTTTCCATATCCTAACCATACTATGCATAATGACGATCAGTGAAATAGGGAGTGATCTCCAAAACTGGATGTTGGTCTACAGTTTGGCCACAAGATGAGGATAATTAACTTTGAAGAGAGAGGAAAACTCTAGTTGTCTGAATCCCAAGATAAGTGGATTTCTGAGAAGAAATTCTAAATGGTAGATGTTGAACCAGAGATAGATCCTTCAATCCAACGGGCATTAGCTCACTTTTTGTCCAATTGATTCTATAACCAGAGAAAGTTCCAAACAAGTTTATTTTGTCCAGAATAGTCAGAAGACTAAATTGGGGTTTAGTAATGAACAACAGGACGTCGTCCACATAAAGAGAAATTTTATCAGGTGTGTCCATGATGTTGAAGCCATGTATATTTAGATCTATGCGAACTGACTCTGCAAGGGGCTCAATGGCCAGCGCAAACAGGAGGGGTGAGAGGGGACAGCCCTGCCTTGTACCCCTAAACAGGCTGAAATGGGAGGATAACATTCCATTAGTTAATATTTGAGCCTTGTGCTTGTATAAAAGTTTTATCCAGGCAATACATTTCTCACCTAGATTACACTTATCCAATACAGCAAATAAATAGGACCATTCTACCTGGTCAAATGCCTTCTCAGCATCAAGAGTGACTACTACAAGGCCACTGAGCCTGGACTTGAATGGTACATTATATTAAAAAGGTGTCTGGAGGAGGAGTTTCTACCGGGGATAAAACCAGTCTGTTAAGTCTGTTTGCTAAAACTTTGGCTAATATTTTCTGATCCACATTAAGAAGGGAGATAGGCATGTATCTTCCAACCTCCTCTGGGTTCCTGCCCTTTTTTGGATTAAGAGTTATGACAGCCTCATTGAGCGGTTGTGGCAGTGAGTCATTTTCGAGGGCCTGAGTGAACATATTGAGCATATAGGGCGGGAGTTGGGCAATTCATTTTCCGAAGGGGCCACATAAGAAGCTGGGACTGCTTCATTGGGCCCGACCAATAGGCTGAAATTAATCCTGCTAAATATGAATTATATACAGTATCTTTATAAAAAAAGCAGTAAATGGTATGATTTGATTCATTGTTACTGGTATATAATTACTGACTTACAAATGAAGACATTATTATGTATTGATATAACTGTTTTTTTTTTCAATCACACAACCAATGATGTACTGAATTATTAAAATGTATCTTATTTTACTAAATTTACAAAACTGAAATTGTGGAGTAGGTGGAGTAAAAATCACTATTCAGTCAACATTCACAAAAACAATTTTGAACATGTTTTTGCAGTACTTCAAAGACATTGAATTAACTGCATTAAATTAACTTTATACAATGAAGAAATAAGTGCATCAATTGCTGTTTTTGTCTAATTACCGCATTTGCTGTTTTTAGACTTTTTTCTTGTTCAGAGAAGTCTTTGTCTTTGTTGGGCTTGAACAAGTGCAGTGAATTCAGGTTAAACGTGTTATGTGAATATGTGAAGGACAGCTGACAGGTGATCGACAATGAAAGAGCATCTATCCATGTTTAGTCTGTTTATGGTGATTCAAATTGTAATCCTTAAACACAGCGATCTGTGCTCTACAAACTCTGCACAAGGCTTTACTTTTGACTTGAGTAAATAAATACTTAAAAGTCGATGTCTTGTTAACTCGACATCCTGCGTCAATCTATTTAACAGAAGCTGACATTTTTGAGAGCTAAATGTCAACTCACCTCTTGTAAATTTCAGTTCGCCGATACATGTAGTCAATAATCAAAATTAGGACCATAGACATTCACCAAAGTTATTAGGATAGAGTGAATTTCCCCAGCAACAATAAGGTAGCAAGCCTCTGCATCTGTTTTCTTTGAGTGACGTTTAAATGACACACCCTTGCGAATTAAAATAGCTACTCCCCTAGCTTTGGTAGAAAAGGATGAGTGATGCATTTGCCCGATCCATCTGCTTCTTAACCTAGGTTGGGAATTGTATTTTAAGTGCATTTCTTGAAGAAACATAATATCTGAGGACAGGGATTTGAAATGGGCTAGTACTTTACTCCTCTTTACTGGATGGTTCAGCCCTTTCACATTCCAAGTGACACAAGTAAGGCCTCCTCGTCTGTTACCATGAGCTATACCAGTGTCCTGTATTGGAGAAAAAATACCTGACAAGAACTTAGAGTTTCCATTACAACACAAAATTATTCATCATAAAGCAGATAAAGATACCCATCATGAACATAGAGCCCCATAATGTGTTGCCGCCACTAGAACAGTACACCCGTAAGCGAGGCTAGAA
This sequence comes from Coranthus polyacanthus, assembly GCA_037367275.1. NCBI lineage: Eukaryota > Metazoa > Chordata > Actinopteri > Kurtiformes > Apogonidae > Coranthus > Coranthus polyacanthus. The sequence goes on along the minus strand of JAPQRN010001105.1, from coordinate 10,535 downwards.
AACAGTAGAATAGTGACATAAAACAATAATCAAGTATCAGTGGATACAAAATTTAAGTTAAATAAGGATGATATAACAAAAGGACCCGAGAATATCACCATGATCCATGTTTTAAAAAGTTGGTAAAGAAGTAAAAATTGAGAACAGACCTATTTTTTCAATTAGGTTGCAAGTGCATTAAGCAATTTTTCAGGTAATACAACATAGAACAAATAACAAGGATGTCGGAGCTCAACTGAGAACTGATTCCTGCCATAACAAGCCTGTCTTTAGAAACCAGAAAATAATACAAATATTAAAAATAATACAGTATGCTTTAACCCCAGCAGGAGAAAATTGAAATGTTTAGTGGCTTAACAATTTGACATATGGATTACCTATATTAGATCAGACACTCTGTCCAGTAGATTAACCATGTCACATTTCCAAGTGGTTCACATACCGAGTATCAACCTGTAGAGGCTGCTCTATGAATTTGGTTGCCATATCAGGGTCTGTGAAAAAATGTTCCTTGCCATTCACAGTGGCAACCTGTTGGAGAGAGTTGGAAGCAATAGCCTCCAGCACCGTACTATTTCTCGGACTGCCAGCTGTGGTCTCTTCATCAGGGCAGTCAGAGGTAGCTTGGCCCGCTTCGGTGCATTTACGAGGTCGATTCAGCATGGTTACAATTCCCCACATCCTCAAGTATGATTTCGTCAAATTGTCTAGTAAAAGTACTTCTTAAGGTTTTTGTATCAGTTTTGGCCTGGATATTTTGTTTCAGGCCACTTTTATAAAGTTTGGCTGTGGGAGCTGTGTGACACGTCTCACTCTGGCATGGTCGAACCTGGAAGTCACGTCTGTCGAATTCTAATACTGAAACCATCACTTTACAGTGGAAAATGTTAATGTTTTTAAATCAACATGAGCAGAAGAATTCTGCTCTTTATGCAAATCACACAAAAAAACCACAGGACCTCATCAATCCACACACAGTAACAATACCTGGCTAAGGTCTTACTCAGGTTAAATTGTTTCTGTGAGGCTTTGATGTTCCATAATTGAGCCATAATAGAAGCAAAACTAAATATTAGATTTTAATAAACACTATGAAAAATGATGGTAAAACATGAACTAATTTGCTTAAGGTGCAGTAGGTTACTAGGATAAAATGATTTTAGTGGTACGGATATTGCTTGCTGTTGTGTTTTTTATTGAATTTAGATGACTTAATGATGCTGTTTGAGTCGTGCTGAAGTTAACAGAGTTCATGCTGTAGCGCCTTCGCAAAAAGTGCCTTATTTTATGAAGTGAGGTAGAAAGAAAGTCAAGCTGGTGAATCTCTCAAGCAGAAGTTTGTGTCAGATTTAGCAGTCTGCCTAGACTTACAGCAACGCATATACCAGATCCCTGTTGCAGTTTCATGGGATCAGGAGCAGAGACGTAGGGGGGAAAAAAAGGTCTTAAATGTACACAATCTATGAAACTGATGTAATGAGCGATAGATGGCTAGGGTAGCTATCACTGTTACTGAGACAGATCAGTCTGTCACATGATCAGTTACCAACCATCAGTGCGTCATGTGACCATCATACAGAAGTGTTTTGACATATGTTGCTTATACATCCATGTATGAATCACTTAAAGTTACTTATAATTTGATGTATTTCAGACCATAGACTGTATTTCTTCGCTGTGCTCGAGCAGAGCTGAAAGAGAGATAGAGAGAGGCCGATAGCGAGATGAACGGAGTGAATCGGAGAAATAAAAGGTTGTTGTTTCAAGGTGTTACTGTTCTAAAACACAAATAAACACACACACATGCACCCCTTCACAAGTCAGCAGACACAGGAAGTAAACAAAACCGCGTTAGTTTTCTACATTTTTTTTTAGTCCGTTAATTATTTTTAAACTAATTCTAAAAAATGAACGCGTTAATTTTGACAGCTCTAGTTTGCGTTTAAAGCCACACCGGGGAAAAAAACAAACATCTGAAGAACATGCTCCAAAAAAAGACGCACAAATAACTGTCAGGCCTGTACATAGATAAGTAACTAGTACTTATCTATTTATGGTGTTTGGTTTGTTCACAAAATGTCAACAGACAGTAAAACAACCTTTTATACTGATTTATGATGGCAGATTTTCCATCTCTCGATCTAGAGCTCCTCAGTTATGCATGTTGGCAGACTTCTGATTTGTGGCCCAGTAAGTAACAGGTAGGCGCTTTAACAGAGGCTGTTACTGTCTGTCTGCGGCTGATTTGTTTCCTGTAATTGCTCTTTGTTTCCTCTGAAGTCCTCCACAGAGAAAAACAGTTTTTGTATTTTTTTAAAGACATAATATGTGTTATCACAGTCAGTGATGTTGCTGACAAACCCAGACTGTTCTGTGCAGTGGCCTTTAGGCTAATGTAAGGGCTTAGGACATTAAACATCCATCTTCCTGTTCCTCTCACATTAATAATTCACACTATCTAAATCCTGCTAGCAGCCGAGGGTCTTTTTCCAAAAAAAAGAAAAAAAAAGACAGCTTTGACAGCCACTTCTTTTCTGAACCTGGTGAGAATAAATGAGACAGACTTTTTCCAAAGTATTATCCGGATAAGAACAGTTTTTTTCCAAACCTGTTTATATACAAACTGTGCAAATACAGTGTTTTAAAATAGGCAGAGGTTTCATCAAGCAAAATACAAGGAGTGTTCAGTCAGAAGGTGAAATTAGGAGTTATGTCACAGCTGTGCTCTAACTTTTACTTTGGAGACTAATTCATTGCATTAATTCTTGGTTAATAAATCATATACTAACCATTTATACAGTAGATCCCATCATTCTGACTCTGTTCTCAGCCTTTAGAAAATCAGCCCCATGACGGGAGGCTTTGTCCATGTACACATGCATCTTTGTACACATGCATTTTCAGACAGGTGATTGACAGCTGTAATTACATATGACTGATAAGACTTAATAGGTTAATTGGTCACTCTAAATTGCCTATTGGTGTGAATGTGACAGTGAATGTTTTTTTGTCTCTATCTTTATATATCAGCCCTGTGATGAATTGGCGACATGTCCAGGGTGTACCCTGCCTTCATCCAATGTCAGCCCCTGTGACCCTACAGAGGATTAAGCGGTTACAGAAAATGAATGATGAATGAATTTTTAGATTCAGTCAGAGGTGCCTCTGCTGCTCTACTGTGGCTCGTCATGGAAGCTTAGAAAAGAGGCTTCGCTTTTCCAAAGCGGCGTCCGGTCATCTATCTTCATGTTTAGTCTTTTTGATACTGTGAGGAGAGAACTGCAAGCAGAAGGTCAGTATTTTCAAATTGTGGTGTTTTTTCTCCCTGATTTCGACTCCTCCAGCTTTATGGCAACGAAAAACACAATTCTCATTTTCAGGTCATTATACAGTAATCGAAACTTGATTCTGAATATTTTATTCAATTTCTGCAATTAGATCCTCCTAAATCTTCCACACTTGCACAGATGACTTAATCACAAAGTATGAACCCAAAACTCATATATCAAACTCATAAATAACTGACATCAGAAAGTTAAAAACACTTTATTACTGAGCTGTAACAGCAGGCATGAAGACTTTCAGACAGTGAAACATCTGAGCCTTAAGGAATGACTCATTAACATCCATTACAGCAGGCCCGGTGATATTTCAGAAAGTGAAGCACATCACACATGAATGACTCCAACATTTATACATTAAGGCCCTATGATTTCACATCCTTATGGCCCTTATGATTTCGATCACCCAGTAAATGTAGGCCCAATCCCAGTGTCCACCCTTACAGACTGACAGACTTAGAGGAGCATTCCCAGTTAAGTTCCTAAGGCACATGTGTCAAACTCACAAGCCCTGCAACCCTGCAAGAGCTTGTTAACTAGCAATGAAGGCGCACGAACGCACCACGATCTATAAAGCTTTATATAGCCAGACTGCTTATGGACAATTGCTGTATATACAATGGTCTGCCTTTCTGAGTCTGGACCATTGTACTGCACCCAAGTAAATGTTTTGTGCAAAATCGTCAATAAAAATAAAGTTACAAAAAAAAAAAGAAACGCACTACAGATTTTATTGCAATTTTTTGGTAGAGTTATTTCTTTTCAACCATACATCCATCCGTGATCTTCCGGCCAAATTTTTTAATGTTTATTACAGTTTCGACAACAATAATGCAACAAAACAATAAAGCAGCCTTATTAACAAAAATGGTCGGAGACTGGTTCGTGGTGTGTCCCAATGGTCTTGGCTGCAGATCTTGTTGCCGGTCGGAACCTGTCATGGAGATGTGACAGCCGATTGGCACGGCCCTGTGCATCGGTCGTAACACAGGGTCGACCAGATTGGGGACAGTCATTGGAGGAGCTGGTGGTGTGGTAATGCTTAGCAAGGTGCACAATAGTAGAATGGTGGACTTCAAACACCCTGGCTATGGCCTGACTACTCCGTCCAGTTTGGAGCATGCCAATGGCCCGATCTCGCTCCGGTTACAACAGTCGTGGCATCGTGGATAAATGTGTTTTTGGTTCCATTTTGGTGTCTTTTTATAAGGAATGGCTGTGTACAGTTGAGCAGTGGTCAAACTCATCTCAGAGTTTCACTCATGAGCACACATGAGTAAGGAATGCAAAAACACACTTTTTCTTGCTCATCAAAATCAATCAACTGGAACCAAGAAAACAATCATTTTAATTTGACTCTAATTTGTACTGAATTCATAGCAGTTTGTAATTTTTCAATGGCAGACATATTTTTGAGGAATTTTAGAAAATGAATGTGGAGCGTTTCTTTTTTCCTTGAGTGTACTTATTATTCACTTGAAAATTCTGATCTTTGATGGATGAGTAATGATGTAGATTTCTTAATCTCATAAATTAATGCAATATACAATTGATGCACAAGCATGTGTTTTTTACAGACTCTTTAAATAAAGTGTACAATAGTTGTACACTTGAATACTTTCAGAGCAATTATGTAATGTAAAGAATATATAAAAAGTAGATACATTCATATAGTATTGCAGTTACCACCGGCCCTTTGAGGGCAACCATGATGCTGAAGTGGCCCGGGATGAAATCAAGTTTGACACCCCTGTCCTAAGGGCTTAGGGCTGTTCCAATGTAAAACTGTGAAGTGACTGGGGTCTTCATCGCGGACATTTTGAGCCCTTTATGGCCACTTTCTGCAGGTCAGCATTTCTGCAGATTTTACCTGAGGGAATTACCCACAGTTCATATCGATCAAACCGTCAAACTCGGGATTCCCCTGGGGAAACCCATAAACTTATGTAAATACAAACTACATACATGCCAAAAAAGTAGACAAAGAAGTAGAAGCATGGAAGGTACGAAGATAAGTAGATGAACACGTAGGTCACTGGTAATTCATAACAGAACAGTGTTTAGTTGTTTGTCTATAGCAGGGGCTTAAAGAGCCATTTGGACCCGTTATCCACAGACAAGAAAACACCGGGAGCCACAAAACCCTTTTGACACCTAAAATGAAGATAACACTACCTATATCTTTTTTTTTTTTACCTTTATTTCACTGAACAATGTAAAATATATATTCTGTATGTATATCTAACATAAAGTGTAGCTTTTCCAGCCACTCTGGTTGTTCCAGCTCAGGAAAGGTGAGCCCTTTGCTGCCCAGGAAAGTTTTTACCGTTTCAGCACCTCCCCTCTGGACAGCTCCTGGACTGTGTTGTGCAGCAGGAGATCACAATATGCGCCCACACACAAACAAACCAATTCATATGCTTATTTATTACATAATGTCTTTTTTATGTTGGTGTTCCTTACACTGAGTGTGATGCTAAGAGGGTGAACAATAACAATAAACTGGAGGCCCTAAAGAATGTGTTGTTATAGGGAGCAGCTTCTTTTCCAGGTTAATAAAAGCATGTTTGCCACAGGGAATGTTGTGGAATTTAAATACAATATAAACTGTTTTTGTACCTTGTTCTACTCAGGATGAGAAAATCCTACCTTTGCACTGGATCATGATAATTGCACCAATAAGGCTGTATAACACAGCAAATGCTGGAATTAAATGTTTGGACATCATAGGAAGATAAAAACAAAGCAGTAGTTAGTGCTGATAAAGTTTATGAAATTTTGAAGGCAGCTAGAGATTAATATTCAGATATATACTGCATATCAATATGAAACATCACTGAGTTATGTTTCATAATGATAAACTGTGTAAATATGTGAGGCTGTTTGTCCTCTAGATTCACCTAAAAGAGTATTTAGAAGTTCTTCTGTGGAAAGATAGAGCTGGGTGTCATCTGCATAGCAGTGAAATTGAATATGATTTTTTTCTGAATATATGGCCAAGGGGGAGAAGATAGATGGTGAAAAGGATGGGACCGAGAACAGAGCCTTGGGTAACACCAGAGGAGAGGGGAGATGGCTGGGATGTGAATCTTTTTAACTGAATGAACTGAGTGCGGCCGGAGAGATAAGATGAAAACCAGTCCAGGGGTGTGGATGATAGGCCAATGGATGGCAGTCTATGGAGGAGGATGGAATGGGAGATGGTATCAAAAGCTGCACTCAGGTCGAGGAGGATGTGAATAGAAAGGAGTCCGGAGTCTGCTGCCATCAGGAGGTTGTTGGTTATTTTGACTAAGGCTGTTTCTGTACTGTGGTGGGGATGGAAACCAGACTGAAACTGGTAAAACAGGTTACTTTTGGAGAGGTGAGAGTGGAGTTGAGATGCTACAGTTTTTTCCAGGATTTTATAGAGAAATGGCAGGTTGGAAATGGGGCGCAGGTTACTGAAGTTGTTGGGGTCTGAACCAGGTTTCTTGAGAATGGGTGTTAGTACAGCAGATTTGAGAGGAGATGGGACAGAACCAGAGGTGAGGAGTGGATGATGGCGGTAATCAGGGGTGTTGGGAGGGGGTCTAGTTGACAGGTGGATGATTTTCCTGATGAGTTCAGATATGTCAGCAGAGGAGGGAAGGTGGAAACTTGAGAGTGGCTGAGAGGAGGGAGCTGGGGGAGCAGGAGGGAGTGAACTGCAGGAGGTATGAGTGGTCAGTTTCTGGTGGATATTGTCAATTTTTGTATTGAAAAAGTTCATGAGTGAGTTACAGTGGTCAATGGAGTAGAAATGCGAGGGAAAAGAGTCTGGTGGGTGGAGGGAGTTTAGTTTGATTAGTGAGAACAAGGTCCGAGGGTTCCCATCCCCAGGGCTGATGAGACCCACGTAATATTGCTGTTTGGCTGAGTTGATCGAGTCCTTATAGAGAAGAATGCGGTGATGGTACATTTCCTTATGAACAGTTAAACCGGTTTTATTGTAGAGTTGTTCCAGTTGTCATCCTTTGGCTGAGTCATTCCTTGAGGCTCATATGTTTCACTGTCTTAAAGTCTTCAGGCCTGCTGTTCATTGATGCTCATTGATGAAGTGTTTTTCACTTTCTCATGTCAGTTATTTGCTATGAGTTTCGGGTTCACATTTTGTGATTAAGTCATTGCTCCTGCAATTGTAGAGGTTTATATTATAAGTCATCAGATTTGTTTGCATCAATAAAACAAGTGCAAGTCTGCATTGTAAATGTTAATAAATTGTTAATACAAGGAATTCATTTTTATCTGGATGTTTTGGCTGCCCTTTACAGAAGTTAAGTGATTAAACACTACATTGAGATACAGTATTCTGTGATTAGGTTCCCCTGAATCTTGCACATTAAACCTTTAACACTTAAATATGGGAGGCACCTGTTCGAGGGTCGCATGTACAGCAATTTACAACTTTCTTGCTCTGAACGAAACTTAACATCTTTGATACTACGCAAAAAGCAAAATCTGATGACATGCAACAAACCCCTAAATCTTTGTCAGATGTTTCTGTACTGATTGTATGTGTGTATGAGCAGAAGCATTTTAAGGATTTACAGTTACAATACAGCTTGATAACTGGTCACATGGTGTATAATAAGTATTCCAAGAAGAACACATGTAGTGAGTATTGATACATGAGATTGTTTGGCTGATATACTTACTCCCATAGACACCATCCATTTAAATAAATAATCTAAACATATTCCTACTATGCACAACATTTTAATATTTCTAGTTGTATGTAGGGGGAATTGTGTTCAAAAAATGCAAGAAGAAAATATAATAGCCTACACCCATAAGTTTCAGACAACAGTTTCCTCTTCATTGCTTTTAGTGTAAGCTTACTAACACTTGTACAGTACAGCTGAGGCTGATGTGAAGGTAAGTCATTTTAGTCATCAATCAAATTGGACAAATACATATTCTTTTCTGATAACAAAAGGTTACTGAAAATGTATTTTGTATGTTCATCTTAACTTTTAGGCTACAGTAAATAAAAGTGAAAGTAAATTGATAATAAATAAAGTGAAAATAAGGTGATACGTGCTATGTTTTACAGACATGAGAACTGAACTAACTCAGTTTTTTGTCAAATAAATAAATGAGAACGCTGCATGTTTATGTGTGGGCTTTATTTCCCTACCTCCGAAGGTAATAGTGCCTTGTTTACACTAACAGGGACATGAATGTCTTAATCAAACTTCCTGACAATTCATCTTGCATGTTCATCTTTTTTTTAAGCTACAGGAAACCACTCTGAAAATTATAGGATCCAGAAAATGAGGTGCTAACAACTTAACTGTATATTTCCCCTGCATTATTTGACAAGCCCATAAAGCACGCAGAGCTGTATCTTTGTGGCCTTGCAGTTAGACTCAAAGCTGCTCGTCTTACTACTCAACCATCATTTTATTGGCTAATTTACTGCAGCAATAAAGTTTCGACAGATGAGCAATGGCTGCTAAACACCAATGTATGACAACACCTAAAGTAATGTATCTATGGTGATCTCCTGCATGCAAAATCAAGTGAGTCACATATATGCACTGTTTATTATACAGACATTGAGGACTACTGCTAAAGTCACACCTCTGCTAAGAAAATGAAAAGAAAGAAAAAAAATACATTCAAGAGGGAGGCAAACCCTGAGCACAGACAGAAGACACATCTCTCATGATGGGTGAAAACAGTTATAACACAGCGTTTTACCAAGTGTTAAGCTATTTGAAAGAAAATGTAATTCTTCTAGATATTCGTTCAGTCAATATAACTATAAAGTGTCATAAATATCAATACAGATGTTTGTGAATCATGCTGGTCTCACACACACAGACACAATGTTCATCAAAGTAACAATTTTCAGTGGAACTGTCTCAAAGTCAGTAACAGCTAACGTAGCCAGGAGGTAGCACAAGATAACCTGCTAACATAACATTCAGCGTCCGTGCTCCTCTACTATGGCCAAAGTGAAAACTAACTCTAAACTTGTCACTAGGTGACAGTATTAAACTGAAGTTTATCATATAGATTAAAGTATTTCTTAGGACATGGTCTACAGAGGCCAAGGAAACAGTTAATTCTTAAGCTAGACGCAAGAAAAACTACAGCAGTGGGTAACACCGGCTGTGCGTAAGTTCAAATGTAGCCTAGTTTGAATAACTTATAACAGAGTTTAACTGCTATGAACTGATGAACTGCTAACATTTGAAGAGTTGCACCAGTTTTAATGTAGACATAACTTAAAAAATGTCAATCTTATACTGAGCCATTAGTAGGTGTGAAGTCTTCCATACAATAACAGTTGGCATAGCACATCATTTTGAATGGTGGAATAAATTGGAGGATGTGGAGTGAATTGTAATGGCTGACACTAATTAACACCACTTATTGTTTTGACAAGCAAAGAGGAGACGACTTTCTCATCAACAGCTACTAATATACAGTATAACATTTTTTCAGTGTAGGCTATTATTATATGTTTATTACATTTCTGTCAGTGTCATCACTCAATGTCACTGATGCTTTATGTACATTTTTGTTGTTGTTTGGTGATTAACGTTAGCTATTTTTAGCAGTTAGCCTCTATGGCGTAGCAAAGTATTCAATTAGGCGTGACAGACAACACGGTAACAAAGCAACATTAAATCCTTTAAGGCAGAGTGGTTAAGTTGACCCTTATTAACTTTGACACAGCTTTAGTGTTAAGCTAACTAGTTTTAATGTATCATTTAGTGTCGAGTTTACACCCCAACGTAGGAGCTGGTGCAACAGGCCACAGGGTTCTATATATTCAGTTAAGATATGTACCAAGTATCAGCTGGTGAGTTAAAGTTGTCACTCACACACAAAAAACACAGAGGGATAAAAACAATACCCTGTTTGCCTTCAGCTTGCAGAGTAATAAAAAGAGAGCCATTGTTCAGTTACTTATTCCCTCTTCCTCTAAGCCATTTGGATTTAGTTAATTAATGTACCACACATAGCAACTTTCTTCCATCAGGATAAAATAGGAGAATGTCCTCCCCACTTCTAATCAGTAGACCTTTCTACAGAGACAAGGCACCTGGGTGACAGTGTGTGTTATACTGATTCTCCCATTATATTGTCTTCTTGAAACATTTTGGGACTCTCGTTCGGCATCACCTGCAGAGGGCAGGGACATGTGGAGAGGTAGAGTCA
>JAPQRN010001103.1:0-13719 GCA_037367275.1 Coranthus polyacanthus | reverse complement strand
ATTTGAGACGACACTAACTTGTTGAAATTTGTACACTGTAAAAGTAAGTACTGCATACGTATAATGTTTAATAGTCGTCACATTGTATTAATATGACGTGAGGTTCAGCCACTAGAAATGTCCCTCAAAGGCTTGCTTTTAACTTTTATACTTGAGTACATACACTACATTTCACAGCCTGGACTTTTTCACTGCAGTAAAGACATTGAATCAGTACTTCTACTTTTACCACAGTCTCTTCTTACACAAGTAAGTGACCGAACCAGTGGTTGGTTTGACAATGTAGGCATGTTTTTCTCAGTATTTACCTGTTACCACAAAGTGCAGCGTTCCCCAGCCATTCTCCTGGTGAAATCCTGTCTTCATGTAATGACACCAACTCTTCTAAACAACAGAAATTATCCTGTTTTTGTTTTTTTTGTTTTGTTTTTGCCATTTCAGCAAAAATAGAAATACATCTGTAGTAATTAACTCACTGTCATTGTCCTGATTCATATTTTAAGACCCTACGAATCCAGTTACAAAAAGCCAGAAAAGCCGGCAGTAATGGAATGGAGTAATGGAAGTCAAGAGAGTTGTTGTTATATAAATGATACTCCATCTTGCCTAGTTGTGCTGGTTTTGAGGATGTTTCAGATGCACGTTGTCATCTTGCCATGAATCTTGAACTGGATTTAAGATGGTAAAGGAGAGAGACCAAAAATAGAAGATCAACTCCTCTGGTACAGTTGAATACCTGCACACAAGGCCAGGCAAAGACATTCAGAGACATTCCTGGAGTGTGTCAGATAAATGTCAGTGTGAGTGTTTTACAGCGACACAGGAGGAGGTGATGATTGGACATGGTCACGCTGCTCAGATCTGCAGCTTCCTCTGTGACTCACCTGTTCACCTGTCAGTCATGTGGTCAGTACAGAACCAGCGGATCACATCAGCACATGATCCTCAGCTGCTCCTTCTGCGTCAGACGTCACAGCCGACGGTTTAGGAGAGAAAAACTCAGGCTGAATCTCGCACCTTGTTGCCATAACAACTGAGCTCTGGTTTCAGCTCACCTGTTGTATCACCTGTTTTTCTTTAGGCTGGTTGTAATAAGATGATGATGTAGTAGTAGTAGTAGTAGTAGAAGATTCCAGACTGTGTCCATAGGTTGTTTCTAATCAGAGTCAGTATGAACTATGAGGAATTTGCACGTTAAAAAAGATTAGGACAGAAGCGAAACAAAGACATGAGCTTTACTGTCTTACTGAGACAGTAGGTTAGCATTTAGCGTTAGCTTACCCCTTGTGTCCACTCAGCTCCACCCCTTTGTCCAAATATAGTCTCCTTATGGCTCCAAGGAACCAACATGGCGACGGCAGCAGTTCAAAAGCCAATGGATGACGTCTCAGTAGCTCTGTCCACTAATGATATACAGTCTTTGCATTTGAGTCAGTTCTTATGTGGATAATGGGAAGTGGATTGGCACCCCAGCGCCCCCTACTGACCAATGCCACTGAATATACTGCCAATAAACATACAGTAGTGATTCCTTCCATTCTACTGCATGTACAGTCAGTGTTTCTGTACCTCCTGCAGTTGTTTGTCGACCTCTATGAAGTCAGCGACCTATTCTGTCGTTTAGGCGTGAGGGCGTGTTGTGCATTTAATCTTAAAACAACATTAAAAAAACCATCAGACCTGACATCATACTTCACTCTTCATTTGCTCCGATTTGTCGGCGTTTGTCAGGTTGTGTCCGTTCTGGTTTTCACCTTTGTCTTCTGTAATAGAATGGAATTCTTTGGGCCTCTTATCCTGTTTTATCTTTCTCCTCTACTAGCCGTGAAAGTTATTTTATTGTTTTAAGGGTTAAATCTAGTCAAAGCACAAGAGTTGAAAATTATCCATTTGGCAAATCTGATGATGACTGACGTCTAAAAAAAAACTTACTTCAAAAAAATCCAAACCATATATGAAAAGACACCTCAACCCTTTGCTTGTGTCTGGGATCAACACTGGATGAACAACTACTACTACTATACAGTACAGTATGTATTTCCTCTTCCTGTGTTTTTGCATCCGATCAAGGCGACGGCCGACCAATCACAGAGGGAGAAATGGTAAACAAGCAAAAGAAACAAAAGGAAATGAAGAAAAACTCTTAATGACCTGACAAAACAAAGACGGAGAGATGAAGTCCTCCTCCACCTCCATCTGCTCTGGTTTAGATTTTTGTTACGCCTGTGCTCATGTTGTACTTTTACTTTCAATACTTTGGATACTGAGACGTTTTGCTGATAAAACGTACTTACTTTTACTAAAGTGGCATTTTATTGGCACAACCTTTATTGTAACGGAGTATTTTTACAGCACAGTATTCATACTTTACCAGCTTTTTTTGGCACAGTATTTGTACTTTTTATAGCATCTTTTACTGTAACGGAGTATTTTTAAAGTGCGCTATTGGTATTTTTACTGTAACAGAGTATTCTTCTGTATTTAAATAGCGTCTGAAGACTTCCTCCATCACTGTCCACTGTTGTACAAACCTTCAGCTGAGGTCACTTAGTTCATGTATAAATGTTCCTACAGGTCGTGCTTCTATAAAAAGTCTGTCAGGAAACCATCTATTTCCTGTCAGTTCATTTCCTCTTCCTGTTGCCGTTGCTCAGTCTTGTTGTCTCTGAGGGGAACCGATCTGCTTCTCCTCTCTCCTGGAAATAAACTGATTGCATTTTTGTGCCATTTGGGTCAAGTCTGTTTTGCTTTCTTCATCCAAAACGGTAGGTTCTCCTGGAATTATGATCATAATGGAATGGGTAAAGTTAATTAAACCATCAGTTTATAATATGTGATTGGCTTTTCTACTACATCTCTGACAGCTGCAGTGATTATGTAATGAATCGATGAGTCAACAGACAGAAAATAGGTGGCAGTTTATTTTCCAATTTCCAAAGTAATAGTTTTACTTTTGGTACTTAGTAGCTATATGTTCATATACATATAAAAAGGACTTAACTTTATTTGACATGTATTACAAGCAGGAACCATTAGCGGTCCATCTGAAATCCCATACTATGTACTACATACACACTAATGTTCAATATACTGTGTAAATAAACAGTAGAACGTATCTTTCCGTGAAGAAGACGATAAACTGAAGATAAAAAAAAGACATTTCAAGTCGTAATTTTTCAAGAATAAACCTCGTTGGCCTTTGACTCATCTGTGGCATTAGAGACCCCGGCCTCCTCGGTTTGCAGGATGTCCGAGGAGGCCGGGGTCTCCCTTGTGTACGATGATGATGCATTGGTTTAGATTAAAGTAGATTTAAACCATAAACATGTAAACATGACCCTTTTTCCAAACCACGACCAAGTTGTTTTTATGCGTAAACCTAACCAAACCATGGCATTGTCTAGATGTGTTTTGGACAAGCCTGCACATGAAAAATGACACCTCCCCTATCCACAGACTTGTGCCTTTCAACCTAAGTGGCATTACTTTCACTGGTTTTCATTCCGTTTGTTTATGAGTTGGCAGTAAACCTCAAGTCAGTGCAGCTCCAGTTTGGCCAGCAGTAGTTGTGTTGCGTCAGCGGTCTAATAACCAGGATGTGAGTGCTGCTGCAGCCGCTAGGAGACTGGAAGTCCAAATAATACTGGAGTGTGTTCAGGTGCTGCGTGTCTCATCACGCCTCAGCTCCTCTCAGCTATGTGGCCCTGCTGGCCTCCACCTGAGCTCTGCTGCTGTCACAGTCCTGAATCTGGAACACTGCGAACACACAAGCATCAGGAATGACTGCAGATCTGAAGACCAGCAGCTCACACTTCCTGCTGCTGAACAAAGTCTTTTAGAGTCAAATGAAAAGTTCACCACTAAAACGATTCAGGTACAAATGAAAACAAAGTAAAGGTCTTTTTATGTAAGCCTTCCGTTGCGTATGAAGTTGTTCGACTCCTCGGTCCTCGGGTCTTCGGCTCGCATCTCTGGTGGGAGGGCAATTAAATAAAAGCACAATAAATCTGGATTTCTGTTTCAGTCCAAGTTAGCATTTTAACAGAGAACATTTAACATCTAGTTCTGCGAAGTTACATGATTTAGGGTTTTAGCACATGGTAGCTGACAAAGATATATAAATGACTGACCTAGAGTCCTTACTGGACGAGGCTGTAGCAACGATTCTTCGTCTTTGTGTTATCTTTGCCTGTAGGTAGTTAACGTAGTAGGTTGTGGCTCCGTTTACGTCGTCTTCCTCAGTTTGAACGGGAGGTCAAGACTTTGTCGGGTTTGTAAATGAATAATGCACAGATAAGAGTGTTTTATACTACTACTATTACTTTTATATCAAAGATCTATATACATAGGGAGATTAAAATTAATTACAATTAATTATTAAGTGGGTGTAGCGTCATTGCCATGGTAACGCTGATGACGTTTACAGACACTTCTGCGTTCAGCAAAAACTGATGGAAAATACAAAATTATTCAGAAACAATGTTATCAAGCTGGCGAGTCTTTCATGCGTGTCTGTTTTGAATGGACTGTTCTAACACACCTGACGTTTGTGTTTGTAAAGTGACTCTAATGCAGCTGAGTGAGTTACTGAGGCTGTCGGTTTCATTTAGTTTTGTATTTTTTGCTGAGATTTAACGTACTGCTGCCTGCGAGGTATAGAAAACCTCTGGAGACGCCTCATGTGAAACTGAGTTCACACACTTTGACATGTGTTTGACCCCTCTGTGCCCCTTCCTGCTGGCTCGCTGTGCTTTCCCCAGTGTTCGTAAATGTCTGTATTGTCACTCTGCGATTTAAACTGACAGGTCCATCACTGTCAATGATTTTCTACCAGCGCTGAGTCCTCGAGACAACTTCCTCAAATTTAACGAGAGAGACAGCAGGGAGGTAAATAGTTGTGTCTCTTCGTATTTCCACGTTGGAGCAGATTGTTTTGTTTCCCCTTACATTGGATGAACCATTAGCAGCTAGAGGTAAGAAGTAACAACATACAAATACTTCATTCCTGCTCAGTTTTCAGGTATCTCAACTCTTGAGTATTTTTCTAACTTTTTCCTTTTACCAAAAATACCTGTACTTTACATTTCCGGCTTATTACTTTAGTTTTAATACGCTGGAGTGAAATGATCCTTTATTTTTATTTCGTGTCATTGCACATCTACACATCAAAACCGACTTCAACCTAAATGGATCGAACAGTAACACGTGGTAAAGACAATGCCTTGGTGAATCCACTTGCGAATACCAAGCACGACAAAAGTTACAAGATGAAAACAGCGTAAAACACTGCATGGAAAACAGCATAAAAAGTGTAATAAGACATAACACACCAAGGCACAAAACGGTGTAAATGACATAAGATGAAGATCAGGACAAAACAGGCGGTAAACGGAGACTGGATCGTGTTCGAAAGGCGTCATAATGTTTCAAGTTGTGTCGTGAAAACTGATTCACACATTGGCTTGAAGTTAATGTTCAATCTATAGTTTTTGTGCCTAAACCAAACCAAACCTCAGCCATGGCACGTTAAAGCCTAAATGCAACAGTTCCGTGGTACTTTTTCCACATCTCAGCGGTATTTAGTGTCTGACGTGTTACTTACGGACGCTACAAGAAGAATTTCAATTTGTTTTCTCCTTCTTTGTTTGAAATGGAAACTTAATAAACATCTGTACATGTTGTCGCTCCTGCTGCTGGACCGCCCTGCTTTTGACTTGTATAATACACATGATCATTTATTGATTAAATGTGTTTCCATGTGGTTTTTAATCCACCCAGGAATTTTAACCACAAGTGGAAAAATCGTAGCCTATCTTTCATTGCCAGTGTTTCCACTCATGTTTTCCTGCACACGTTGAATATTTGTGCATATTCTGTACATTCCCTGACAAGTACTGCTAGTACTGGTTGAGGCATTTCATTGTAAGAACTAACGCACGATCAAAGAGTTTGTGTTTTTAGTAGTTTTTTAATGGGTGATTTGTTGTTTGTGCTTCTCAGCTGAGGGTGTGAGGCTTTACATGAAGAGCTTATCAGTCTATTCAACTGTGTTTAACATTAAACACAATGTGAATACAACACATGTAGCGCTACAGGTCACTTATAAGAAAGACATACTTTCACTTTCATGTTATGTTGAAGCCAGTTTCCCTTTATTCCTGAAAGTTAACTTATGGGTTTTAATGTCATCTAGTTTAGTGGGATTTTAGTTTTATTTTAGTGGTGTTAGTTTTATTTTATTGGTATTAGTTTTATTTTAGTGTGATTAGTTTTATTTTAGTGTGATTAGTTTTATTTTATTGGTATTAGTTGTAGTTTGGTTGGATTCTGCTCTAGTTTCTTTGCATGCAAGTCTTTTACTGTTTGGATTATTCACCTTTGAATAATCCAAACAGTAAAAGGCGTACAGCGATTGCAACACAGAGCGCTTGCTTCCTCTGAAATTCGGTCACATTTTGTGTGTTTGCTTCAGGGTGAAATATGTTTGTAAGAAACCACTTGTGACTTAGAGCTGCAGTGGTGAGGACTGACTACAGGACATTTTTATTTATTCATTTGTCTTTGTTGAATTTGTCTTTGACATTTTGCACATTTTGAATCTGTTGTGTCATCATTATCGTAAGTCAAAGTGTTACCATGCACAAGTTACACAAGTGTTTTTATCATCTGAAAACTATTGTGAACACATCAATGAACTGATGTGTAGCTCAGTCACAGGTGATTTAAACAGAGGTTGGTCCATAGAGGGTTTTAAAGGCTGCTAGAATAACGACAGTTTGGAACAAGAAAAAGACAAAAGAGTAATCAACAAATATCGACAGAAATTTACTCCAACCATCTTATGTTCCTGTGTTTAGAAGAACCTGGACAGCAGCTGAACTGAACGCCTAAGTGAAAGTAAAAACATCTAAATTAATAAATGTGGAATTGAACATTAAAGCAACTGTAAAAAAATCTGAGAGGCTTAAACTCGACGACAGTTTGAGACAATCTGAAGCTGCTGCTGCTGCTTATGCTCAGCATATCTAACTTCAATCACCTCATGTTTATTAAAATCATACTTGACGTGTTCACAATTACCCACAGAAAACCTGGATTTCTAACTCTGACATATGGATACGTGAAAAAAATTGGTTTCAAACGCTCTAAAACAGTGTCGTTTGTACAGTAAATCTTTGTAAATGCATGTTTAAAAACCTTAAATGTAGGATTATTTCAGTATGTTTTTTTCCTAAAATTGTAGAAATAATGTAGGGTCATTTAGTTCAACAGGACAAGATACAAACTTCTAAAATGTTTTTTGTTTATTTTTTACCAGAAATTGAACATAGTTAAAGGTCCCATATGTAAAATGTGTGCTGGGAGCTGGACGTCTGTTGTCATTTCTTAGTTAACAGTAGTGAAGGTTGCACACTGTAGAGAACCCACGAGAGACACTGAAGAGCGTAAAACAACCTGAACACACACAGAAGTCACTGTACAGGCCGCCATCATGGATTATAAAAGAAACCGAGTTAGCTGATGTGAAGAAGCAGCTCCCAGCACTAAACAGACCCAACGCAGACTTCACATAAGACACGACCATGTGCAAATATTACATATTGAACCTTTAAAACTTGCCAAAATTCTGGATTCATACTTCACGTCATGTGAAGGTCAAGTAACTGACCTGTGCTGCGTTCTTCCACCACCTTCTGAACAGATGTTCATGGAGGTCAGTGAGGAGCTGACGTCGACTCACAGGGATTACGTTTACAAATGTTTACAGCAGGATTTAAACTTATAATCACAAATTCTTGTTGGTGATTTTCTGTCTGTTGACTAATTGTTGCAGAAATGAATTAAATATCTTACTCAGAATGACCGGTCATACTGACGACGGTAAAAGCTTTGAATCATGAGCCATGTCTTTTTGCAGATGATTCACATTCCGGTCGCTTGACATCTGACATCTTTTTCACACAGACTTGGGACATATTTTACTTTTTCCAGAGGTCATAACAGCCTCAATCATCAGAGTCTATCTCCCTGACAAATTATACATTTACAGTACATATATTACATATATTTATGTATTTAACATGAGGTTCCAAAGAATCGTTTAACACCAAAATTGTCAAGTGTGTTTTGCTTATTTCATGATTCTGCAAAAAAAACCAAACACAAATAAATTGTAGTTGGAAATGGGCATTGCATATATGAGCAGATGTAGCTACATTCAAGGAACATGTAGATATAAAGTCATTGAATGTGTGACGTAAAACAAAATGCATGAGTTCCAGCGCCCCCTTGTGATTGACATACAGCAGTGTTTTCGAACGCGCCCACATATCCGTCCATCTAACCCCCATTACATTTAGAAACTCTATCTCAGGAACAACTTGACAGAATGTCACGTTGTCACATTTGGCCTGAATGTTCACTCGGACTCGAGGATGAACTGAAAACATTTTGGTGGCCAAAGGTCAAGGTTGCTGTGACCTCATGGTTTTGGCCGTAACTCAACATTAAATGCCAGGACAGTGGACACGTGTGATTGAACTTAGTTACAGCTCTGAAGACGTCATATACTGAAACACATACAAAACGGGGCTCTCTGTACACATCAGGCCTAAAGAATTCCTGCTGTTTCCTGTTTGTTTCTAAGTGGAGGATGTTTATCCTGTCATTAATTAAAATGTTGTAATCTTATGTAAAAACTAGTGTGTCAGGTGTGTGAGTTGGTGAGTCTGTCTGTGAGGGGGTGGGCTGTTTTATCAGTCACTTCCTGAGATTCTGTCAGTCAAGTGTTTGGGAAAATCCAACAAACTACTCGGCGGCATCATCTGTCAGACACGTGACTCCCGTAAGCCGTGCTCATGCATTGTCATTTTGTCTTCTAGAGCATTTACTTCGGTGGAAGTCCCTAAGTTGAACTCTCAGGTGAGAACAATGTAGTCTGTGAAGTATGTGACTGAAAGTTCGGTAAATCCCAGACACTGCTGTCACGTTATCTGATGCCAGCGTACACAGCAAGCTGTGACACAGGGTCACAAATCATCTTCAACATCAAAATGATTGATTTGTTAGAAAGAGCTTTCAGTGGTATGTGATCTAGTGGCCAACAGTGGTATTGCACCTTAGGATGCTTGTGCATTGCTCCTTTGTTCATAGAGATCTGGACTGAAACAATGAGTACGCTTACATGCACACGATTATTCCACCATTACTCCAAATATGACAATATTCTGAATTTGACAGGTGTCATGTAAACAGTATATTCAGTTTATATTATGAATTAGGGTTAGACGCGACACACAACCCCTGTTTACGATCAGCTGGAGTAAAGACAAAGATCCTCTCTGGTAGAGATGGATGCTCCAAAGAAAAATCACTGTCTGCAGTCAGCAAATGGTTAAGCATGAGTGTCCTCGTGTCGTAGCTGGAAACCAACTGCTTTTGTAGTTCATGTTGTTCAGTAGAGAGTAAAACAAAATGCAAATCTTTTCTAAATCAAAGAGAAATGTATGTGGATACAGCTACTACTAGTATAGAGTGAGTTATAATACCTTAGACAAATAGAGTACATCAAAGTGCAACGTTGCCACTTTACATCAAAATACGAAAGCAAGAGAGAAACGTTGAACTTAATGGTGAAGGACAGACCTTCCTGTAGAGATGCACCATGGACGCATCCAAACACAGAAAGATATGCAGAGTTTGATGTGATTATATTCAATAAACTTCACACACAATTAACACTGAATGAAGTAACCATAAAGGAGCACTTTCCAGTATGAGTAGACGCTCGAATGGTCTTATAATATTAAAAGGAGCAATGATTAAACCAAAACCCACTTAAAATCATCAGTTTATCCTTAAAATCAGTGAATCAGTGAATCCAATCCAATCGGACTTTTTGCGATTTCCTCATAATACCTGAAAAACTGAAACTAACGCTAAAACTGTGGATAAACTTCCATTAAAACCAGTCAATTCCCACAAATAAAACTAAAACTACCCGTTAAAACTGCATAACAGCAAATGAAAAAATCCAGACTAAAAGAGCTTAAGATGATGCTCTAAGGCGTCTCTCCAGAGAAACCACCACGTCGCCTGGTGTTTCCCTCTATCCATCACCGTCAAAGCACCTCTGCTTCAGCTACACACACTTTATCAGCCGGGAAACAAAAACGGGAAACAACCTGGAAGTCCCATTACGATGGCGGTAGATTCCTGTTCAGTGCTGCAGATTTAGGTCTAGACCTTAGCACTGCAGGAGGTTTCCATCATGTCCTCGTGTCATAGCTGGAGGCCAGTGCACCATGTCTTCATAATCCTAAATCCTAAACCTAGAACAGGTGGATTTCCAATCACTCCCAAAACGACTTCCACCGTGTTTCCTCAGATATCGTCAGCCTTTGTTTACCTCAGGTCTTTATTTGAAGGAGGTTTGTAACAGGCAGATGTTACGTCTAATTTTCTCTGTTTAATAAATGAAATGGTTCTATTTAAAGTCTTGGTTTGATCCACTCCTGTTTGCACTGTTTGTTAAAAGTACTCATTTGAGGAAACACGGTGTGCGTGAAATTTGCAGACATAAAAAAAAATACTACATAGTATTATGTATTGTGTAATACTATTGTATTTAGGCTGTGACAATGTTACAGGTTTGTTTAAGTATGGGAACAAAACCAACCTGTGGTAGAGAAAGGGCTAAAATAATAACTTTACGTTACAAAAATAAACTCAGCATTTACGTTCGCTTTGAAACGGGACAGGAAGTTCCTCATCATCCATCCACAACCGCTTCCTAAATGGAGACCCTGAAGAAGACCCCGTTCGCACCATTAAAAGGCTCTGAATTGATCAGTGTGTTCCAACTTTTCTCCTTTTCCTTTGAGTCTATATCAAGTAATAAACATAATACCACAGGCACCATATTCCACTTCAGATACAATCAGTGCCACGACTTTGTTGCAAGGAAACATAATCCGTGGTTTCCTCAACAGGCAGGAGGTGTTTGTGTGGAAGGAGGATTTACATGGTCCAGGACTTTGAGTTCACATCCTGCCTCTTGTCTTAATCGCTGTATACATGAGTCATTTTTGAGCGAGTCAAGTGATAGATTCATAAACATCTGGTGCAGCGGTCCAGGTCTCCAAAAGGAAGTAGCCAAATAAAGTATCACATTTCTTAAACACATAAAGTCAGCGACAGACAAGAACTCAAACACATCATTAATAAACTGCTGTGATTGGCTGATCATGTGTTTTTTATTGGATGCTGTTGCTCCTGTGTGTTTTCTGTGCGAGGAACCTGTTTTGCAGCGCGGTGCTCTGGCCTGCAGCCACGTCTGTGGACAAAGTGTACTCAACACAAAACTAAAAGTACGCATGTCGCAATGAGATCACCTTAAACTGTCCCTTAACAAGTTATTCTGGTACAATTTAATCATGACATAAAAGAAGAACAAAACCGACTTGGACCTCAGCCCAGTGCTTTCATTTTGACTCACGTTGGATTAAACAAGATCTCTGACGTATCTGAGTAGACTTTCGAAGAATAAAGTGACAAAAAGCCTCACAAAAATCCACAAAAATAAGTGGTGGTTTTAATAGAGATGAAATGTGCACAAAACAGCAAACATCTCAACTATTCCATACAGCTCGGATTCATGTTCTGCTTTTACTTACTTCGAGGTTCTGCTGTAATTCGTCATTCATTTATTTATTGCATTTTAAACCAGGTCTGTTATCTCAAGATGTGGATGAATCAGATCCTACATCTGTAAAAGTACAAATAAAACAGTATAAATACAGCAGTGCAAAAACACAGTTAAAGTACAAATATTCTGTTACAGTAGAAGTATAAATAAAAGTACTCTTTTGCAGTAAATCAATGAATACTTTGCTATGAAAATACTTCTGACTTCTGTATGTTCTGTGGTAAAGTTTGATCTATGAGAATTTACTTAAATCTTCACGAGATCAGCACGTTATTAGTTTGCACAATGTGAATATGTGAATTAGAGCAAAACTATTTTAATAATCATTTCCATTATCAGTTAATCTGCTGAATATTTACTTGACCAGTTAATGGGTTAAAAATGCAACGTTTTCCAGAGAATAAGAAGTGTCTGAGAAACAGCTTTCAGACGGTACCAAGGAAACGCTTCACTGGAAAAATAAGGAACAGTGAGTAAATCTTTTAAAATAGCGGCTGTATATTTTGTCCGTTCAGTGATCAAATGAAAAGTAACAGCTGCGTAAATGCATATGGATGAAGTATCAGGAAACGGAAACTACAAGAACCTCAACATTCTAAGAAAATCAGTTAAACTCACTGAGTTGCTTTCCACCAAAGGAAGATAAATGTTGGACAGGTGTTACGTAAGATTGTTCATTTTTCTCAACAGTCTCTGACATGAGCACAGGTTGGATCATTTAATGAGTAAATTAAAAGGAAAAAAGGAATTTTAAAACAACAACATCTCCTACAAACTTTTATGTATCCAGGCTTGTTGTTGAGGTTCCTGTATGAAGGTCCTGGATGAACCTGATTGGCCTCGGCGGGTGATGAGTCATCAGTATGCCAGCTGATAAGAGACAGGGATGTTTGTGTGAACAATTGGACAGAGGTACCCATTATGTAAAGAAAGTACTTTAGTTTGTCAGTACTTACAGTAAATCGGAGGCTTTTGCATAAAGAATTTCACTAACCTGTTTTGGGATTAACAAAACTGGAAACTCCCCAGAACGAGGCAGGAGAGGAAGAGGTGGCGACGGCCGCTTTGCAGTTTTCAGCCGGGAAATCAAAGCCAGATGAGAAACGAGATATCTTTATAGAGATGTGATAAGCAGGTTTCAGTTACACAATGTCTGAGCTAAATGACTGCGAGCAACAGGAAAGGAATATGCAGAGAAAAGCCTGACCAGGAGCAGGACAGGGTCTGGGATTTCATCTGTGGAAGTCGTTCAG
The DNA here is from genome assembly GCA_037367275.1 of Coranthus polyacanthus. NCBI lineage: Eukaryota > Metazoa > Chordata > Actinopteri > Kurtiformes > Apogonidae > Coranthus > Coranthus polyacanthus. Next base: position 759 of record JAPQRN010001103.1, on the reverse strand, counting down.
AAAAACGTCCAGGACGACAGGTTCATCTGGGTCATATAAAGTCCTGTGTTATGTATTTTGTTGACCTCTGTACTTGATATTCAAAGTCAGAGAAATCTGTCATTTACAATGTGTCACATTTACCCGTCCGCAACAACACCTTGATGTAAAAAGCATTGTTAGCTACAGACACATTGGTGCAAATAGGCTCAGTTAAGACCTGCCATTTCAACGTGTCTCTAAATGTGTCTCAGTGATCCTTTGCTCAGGCAGCAGCATATGTTTGTATGATGCCATTGTTGTCCTGAGTTTCACTTACACAGACAACATCAGCTGAGTATTCAGTCTGTCAATGCATCCCAGGACACATGCCTGTTCAGACTGATGAGGGAATGTGGACATACGCGTCCCAGACCACCTCCGAATGCACCCTGAGAGACTGGATTTGAAGGCGTCCTCAATGCGTCCGGGGTGCGTTCACACCTGGCATTAAGGCAGTCTGCATGTGATGGGATTTGCCTGGATGGATGTCAATGCCAGGTCTGAACGGGGCCATAGTCTCTGCCATTGGTGGACATCACAGTGTGGCCGACATGCAAATATCTTGGACAACAAGATGGACTGGTCTCAGAACACAGATGCACTCTATCAAAAGGGACCAAGATGGCCATTTTTCCTGAGGATTTTCAAGTCCTTTGATGTCTGGTGGTGAGTGTGTTGTTCTACGCTGCGTTCTGCTGGAGAGGCAGCATCAAACAAAAGGACACAAAGACGACTGGA
>JAPQRN010001102.1:0-13722 GCA_037367275.1 Coranthus polyacanthus | reverse complement strand
CAGTTGATAAGAGAAGAATTTAATTACATGTTGTTTAATTTTAATCTAGATAATAAAGTATGATTTGCAGAAACACTGTGTCTTTGCGCTTCTTTCATTAACATTCATCTAAAAATACGCAGTGTGGTTCAACTGTTTTATTTGTGTAAATTCTGTAATATTTGTTTTTCTTTTCACAAAGACATAATGTCCCTTGGACATATAAGCCCCTCCTTAGATTTAAACTTTCTCACAATAATAAATCCTTCAATTTGAACTTATTTCAAAAGGAAATGAGAGAAACTTGCATGCTCAGCATATGGACCTTTATGATGTTTTCACTACACCTTCTGCGCTTTAGAAGACAACAAAAACAGCAACAAAAAAAACAAAAAACAAAAACAAATAGATTGCAGGTAATTTGAGGTTCAATTTCACAGTTAACACTAAAATGCATTAAAGCAATAAAAGTGATGCAAGCCCCCATATTTCCTGGGGCAGTGTTGCTGTATGTCTGGCCCAATTTGTCTCCCAGTCAGGCCCATTAGTCTACTGCGCTCCCTTCTTAATACGCTTGGCTCCCCCAAATGCCTCAGATCAATGTGTGATACATCGCAGCATCATCACTTACTGCATGTGGATGAGTTGAGAAATGTCCCCCCTCTCTTCTTATTTCCTGGGAGAAGTCTCTATTGAAAGTCATATGGGCACAGGCAGCGAGAAGTAGTTTGGTTTGGGCTTGGTGATGTAGAGGAGGGAATTGTTTGGTCCACTGACATCAATGAATTGCTGGAGTAATGTGGAGGCTGGTAATAGTTAAACAGTTTATATCAACGTGATAAATATAGCTCTCATAAATCACATAAGTGTTATATATTGCTGTTTTTTTCACACTTGGCTCCGAGCAGGAAACTCTGGAGAATATCACAGTGGAGTGTACACTTCTGTGTACAGAAAGTTCTGGGCCTTCAGTGCTTCCTTAAATTCGATAATAGCGCTATAGAGTACCACCATTACACAAAGACATATTAATGCCCCTCCGCGGTTCTTTAAAGGTTTGTGACTGATTGGGTTCCTCCATAAACAGCTGCTGAGGTGCGAATTCTTTTTTTCCGTAGCGCAAAGGAGGCAATGTGCAAAAAAATCACTATGCCTTCAAATGTTTACTTTGGTGAAACTATACCGTCAGCATTTGATAAGAGATGATTTTAATTCAAAGTCAGGTCACCTTATGTTATTTTTTCTAGTTAAATATAGTCTTCTTTTGTATCTAGCAGATTCTACAAACTGGCAAATGTGTTAACCCTGGCTAAATATATTGTAGAGCACAAAACGCACTTGTAATAATGCCTCTTATTTGTTATGACTTGTTGATGATAATGTGTGCTATAGCCACAACATTAAAGGTTCGGTGTGTTATATATTTTTGGTGTCACTGGACAAAAATTTCTTAACTGCCTTTCAGCATATTGTAATTCAAGATGTCTGACCGGGAGCAAGACTTCTGCACTTCCTCTTGGCTCTGTTTTCAGGCTGTAGAAAATCTACGCCATGACAGAAGGTTTTGAGCGGATTTTGGCCAATCACAGGTGTAGCCTCGACACAAAATTACACGGCAGCTCCCATAACCATGACATTTTGGCTCCAGTTTTTTTGGTGTCTGTTTTTATATTTATTCTTTTGATTTGGACAGAGAGGAGAGAGGTGCAGAAGTTCAATTTCTGGCTTCCTTTCCTCCTGCTGCTTTAATTTGATTGAACCTATTTTTGTTTTACATGGTAAGGCTCAAGTCAACTAGCAGATTTTTTTTTTTTTCCCAGGAAGTATCTACAACGTGTCTCTTTTTCTAGTTTGAAAAGTCTAGTTTCTCACTTATGGTAATGCTGTGTGTGCGGAAACAAAAGATTTTTACTAGTTTAAGAGGCCAGTTTTAAAAAACATAAGAAAGCCCATGTTGCTGACAACCAAACTACCAAAATCCCATACCAAAAGAGAAATGTGTTGGAAGTTTTGTAATCTAACTTTTGGTTGTATCCACTCTCCTTCAGCATATCTACTCCCACTTTAGTTCATGATTTTCTTTGAAAATCCCTCAGAGAATATGCCTGAGTTTGCTGCATCCAGCCATTAGATTCATGCGTAGGTGGATCAAGCAACAACACCTTTAGGAGCTAGCTTCTCCACTAAAGAAAAAGTCAAAAGAGAAAAGTCAAAAGAGTCGCACCCTTGCTCAAAGCGCAACATGTGGCTTGTGGCTACACAGCATCATGGTGGAGACCTATTGTGTGTTATTAGGCTATTTCACCCTCTTATACAATGGATTTCTCACTGACCCATGAATTTCTTTAACAGACCTCTGTGACAACATGTACTAAATGTTGGTTTCTTTTAAGAAATAATAGCCCTGAGGGTAGTATGAATTGTTCTAAAGCTAAAAGTTTAGTGTAGCAGTTGATGTACACTAACTATATCTGATCACAGCAAAACTCCTCAGAATAGCTAGAAGTACTACGAATACAGAGCCTGTATGAAAAAGTATGAAAAAATGAGCGATTTAAATAAAAAAGATGAGACACGCTAAAGTCTGTGCAATGTGATATAATGGACATAGGTTGAATTTTTGTGTCATTTTGCAAGCATTTAAAAAAATAAAAACACATGTGGGATTTAAACCAGCCATTTTAAGATATAAGAATGTATGTCAATGATATCCATGACCCACAAATGGTTTTCCCAAACCTTCACCAAAAGTAAGCCTAACCTGTGAACAGTTAACAAAACGTTAACAGGTCAAGTTTGCTTTGCATCAAATAATCACTCACTTACAAATCCTAAATGTTGTGGTCAGATTGTAAAGAAAAACCCCGGGAGATACATCAAAAGGAAAAGTATTGACTAATCATTAAATCTTCATCCAAAATGACAGAAGACCTCGGTTTATGTGTTTAGTAAGCATGTGAGTCATGGTAATTGGTGGCCCACACCCATGGAAATGACATCATGTACTCATACTGTCATGTTCGGCCGGTGACACACCATCAGGATTTACTCACAGAAGGGAGAAAACAGCAGAAGACAGCAATTATGTGGTAGACTGAAACCCCAAACTGTCAAAAAAACTTGGAAAGCAGATGCCTTTATCTCAAATTAAGTTGGATGATTCTGTCTTTGATAGTCCACCGGGTGGCTACATGCAAGACACATGCTGTATGATGCCTGATATTGTATTCACACAGCTTCAAACAATTAGAATAACCTTGCGTTTGTGTGCTTTAACGCTCTCAAGATGCGGCGCTTAGGCATTGCTGATTTCAAATGACGGCACAAAAAGCCCTTTGGAGCCAAGCCCATCCCTGACATTTTCTCTGCTTTTTACATTTATCAGTGACAGACAACAACCTCATCAGCTCGCATACTACTCCAACATACTCCATTAAGGTGCCTGGAATAAGGGTGCATTTCCATAAAATATTCTTTGTCAGAATCAGAAAATGGGCAAATTATCTGAACACTAAAACACCCCAGTGCACCGTAGATCCCGAAGCAGACAGAAATGACCTCAATTAGGCTGTCTAAGCACAAGAAAGTGTCTCACTGGTTAGAGATCTGAGTGGCATAGATAGATCAACACTGCCACTTCTCTCACATCACCTGGATGAGCACTTTACATTTGTAAATCAATGAGGAGGGTAACCACATGTAGAAGAGAAGGGAGGGATTCCTGTCTGCCTTGGCACAGATTTTAAGAACCAAATTACCTCTATTACAGCTCTCAGTTGGGGACTGCGTTCTAGGATGGGTCTGTCGGATGGATATGATGAGTGACCAGCAACAATGTTCATTTTTTTATTTTTATTTTTTTTTTTAAATCTCTGGGATAATAGGCAGGATTTAGAACAGATTTGCCTGAAGCAGTGGATCTGTTTACGACCACCGAGTCCCTGCTTTGTTTCATGCTGTTCATTTTATGGCTTCATTACTACAATCACAAAGCTGTGGACACCTCAACAGCCCATATCACCATAAATCACACACTGAGATAATGACAGTTGGCTGTTGTAGCTAACATGACACATTTTACTACAAGTGGAGCGCAAAGGCGTAACTCAGATCCTGGTACATGTAATGCCCCTCACGGATATCGGAAAACTATGCATAATCATAATGTATTTGAAAAGTAGTAATCTGTTCTTATAAAACATAATTGCGACTAGGAAACTTCAAGTGCCAATAAAGACTGAATAAACACTGAAAACAAAGCTTTTATTGATAGGTTTCTTTTTTATCATCGCCCAGAGGCCTTATATTGTAATCGCCGCCTGATAAAACAACTACACATACACTACATCAAGGATAATAATTGCTCTTTGACTTATGTCTGGCATGGGGTTGAACATTATAGCAACTTCCCCTTATTGACACAGCTGTTACCCAAACTATAGACTTGCCACTGCAGACGACGGCATGTCTTTATATTGTGCCACACACCCACTAATGACAGCTTTAGTGGTGGTAATTCAGTAGGGTTGAATATGGGGTTAGGTGTGTGAGTCACGTCCTGGGCTCCCCCTTGCCAGATGTCCTGCCAGGTTTCCCGCAATGTCTCTCCGTGAGGATGCAAGTATGTCCCGAAAGTCTAAAATGGCTGCTGTAGGTCTTGACTGAAAGCTCTTTTGTTTTTTTTCCAATCAACATTTTCTTCATACCTTTTACATTTTTGAAATGACTGTGTTTTGTGTGTGATTACTGCCAGTAGGTGTCTAGAGACGTGTATCACTAGACTAAATGTAAAACCCATTTAGTAAAGCACACATTCGGGCGACTGATTATTTAGATTTAAGAAAATATGCACACGTTGCTTAAAATAAACCACTTAAAATGTCTTCAAATTGCATGCAAAGTGTTAAATATTTCCACGTTTTCTAGTAAGCCTCAGATTTGAACCAGTTTTTTTATGCTGAATATTTTGTGAACTACAACTCAGTGACTGTAAAGTTCAGTTCAGTGACATGAGAACGCTCACCAAACAATTCATTTTGATAATAAAAATCATACAAGTCACTTTAGTACATGATATTCGCCGAAAACAGTCAATAAAGACTTTCCTTTATTTTTTTTTCTGTACTGAAATGTGAATGATTTACTTAATGTACTTGCATTTGTCCCATATGTTAGTTCTGCTGAGATCCTTGCACACCTCTAACGCCTTGATGGACAAAGTGAATATGTACTTTAATACTCTTGCATACTCTAATCCCCCATGTTTTCTCTCCTCTGTGTCAAATCTCCACAGTGAGAGGGAGGGCTGGGTAGGTGGGAGGGTTGGTAATTCATGCACACATGTGCCTGCCTGTTCCTCCAGTGACAGGGCCAGGGGGAGGGGCACATGATAAATTGCCTTCCACCGGGGACCTCCGAGCACAGCCACCATGATGTGGGTAAAAATGGAAATTGCTCCCTTTCACCGTCATTACATCAGTTTAGGACGCGTGTGGGCCCTTATACACACTATGAGAGGAGTTTGTTTCGTCTGACTAACTGCTGTGCGATAGACAAGAGACAGCAAACCTGAGGAGGTATTGGAAATTAAAATAAATAAATAAATAACAGTACGGCTCATACAGCTGGGTCAACAGTATGTCTGAAAGAACCACGAGACAGGTTTTCATAGAAACATTTTAAATATATAACCCGTTTTTTTTTTGTGTGTGTTTTTTTTTATTGGAATGATGACTGGATAATTAATTGCAGCTATATGACTCCACTTATCTGGTCTATCCAGGCACCAATTAGCCTTTCATTTGCGAACTTTTCTGTAAGGATGACAGTGTAGCTCAAATATGGTCGCTGGTTTTGCTGATGCGCGTCATAAGCAAAGTCAGATGTGTGTTTACAGGTTCACCGTCTAAAAAAAAAAAAAAATGTACATGGCACAAAATAGAAAAGTGCGTCTTCAGAGTGTTACCTGCGTTTTCTGTATAGGTTTTTAATGTGGCACTTTTTTTTCTTTTTCTTTTTTTTACAAGTTTAAAACCAGTGAACAAAAAATACCTGTTTCGGTGTCTCCCAACTTTGCTCATATTGACAAAAACTGCCCTTTTTTTTAAAATATAAATGTGTGCCGTGTGGTAGACCTACATTAACAGGAGTGTACGATTATCAAATACATCCCCAGTATCGTCCTGGTGTGATCCTTTAGTCAATAACAAATAGCCCAGTTTTATAGAAATTACATTATGGCCTCCACGTTGAAATCTAACCCGAGTGGAGGCACAGAAGCTCGCTCTCGTCCCCACACTTTTATCATAAATAAATAAAAAACTTGCAAAGTGTAAATTGCAATAAAGCTTAAAGTCAACAAATTATTCCAGGCTATTCGGTGTCAGAATTTCTGTTAAGATGGTTAAATTATTATTTTTTAAAATTTTCATTCAGCCATAAACTAAATATTCCTCCACGTGATTTAAAAAAAAAAAAAAAACTATTGGGAAAAAAAAGGCTCGTATCTTTTTTTTTTTTTTCCCATGCGTGTTTCAGTTTTAACTTTTTCGCATGGAGCAAGTACGAGCACCTGTCCGACAATGACACGTCTTAAATTAACCGATAAAATTACCCTCCAGCAGACTTAACATCATAATTAAATTTCACTTAAAACCAGTTTACCTGCGTCTGTGTGTTTCTGTGTCTCTCTCTCTCACACACACACACGTAACCAATTCGCTCTAAGTTTCACTCAGTTCTAACTTTTTAACACGTGTGCTCTGATTAAAATAAATGCCTAAAGCTTTTTAAATTATGTCACACAAACAAATAAGTATATAGTGGAAAATTAAGAAAGGAAGAAAACCAAAAGCTGTACACAGCAATGAAATGTGTGGGGTTTTTTTTTAATATGGCTGATTTTTTAAATATATATATATATATATTTATTTATGTGGGCCTTAACAGAATTTATAACACCGACCGGAAAATTGAACGGACCAATTTAATAGTTTTAAGTGTTTGAACAGATTCAAATATAAATCTAAGTGAATTATGCATATACGCCAGAAAATGAGGCACACGGAGATATGGAACAGAATTGTTTCTTATTTTTTCCAGAATACATACAAAAAAATACCAATTCTCTTTCCAAGGTATACACCTGAAAAATAACGGCAATTTAAAATGTGGACAATTTGAAATTTAAGAAACAAACATGCATGTAAATTATTTTCTTTTCAATGAGACATTAAATAAGAACAAATACAATCATAGCAATTTCAAATTAACATCGAAATGAAGACCCCTACTTTAATTAGTACTCTAACATGTGTGTGTTTTTCACTTTACCTATAGAGTTCAGTTTCAACATAATGCACTTTTGAGTTGCTCAAATATTCTCCATTTGCAGCTATTATCGCCTGCTTTTAAGCCGACATATAAATAAATACAGTTGAAGTCCACGGATCCCGCCCATAAGTTTAGCGCTGTTAATATAAAAGTCTTTATATTTGCATTCTTAGTACTATAAACTTTTCAAAGTCATTTTCCTCACTGGTATCCAAGCGCTGACGCTGTGGTGAGTCTCTGACCATACAGTGCATAAGGGGAGTAATAAGGGCCGGTGGCTGCAGGGACGGGGACAGGGGCACCGGGGGTTGGCAGGGGGCTTTTGGAGTACGGATGGTAGCGGCTGCTGAGTCCTAACGCGTGATGCGGGCTCCTTAGAGCCAAAGTCCCGGGGCTCCCGGGGGCTCCTGACGGTGGCATATGCATATGGCAGGCCATGGCCGCTGCTGCAGCGCTGGCCAGTGATGAAGACCCGGGATAACCAGATATCAACTTCTCAGCGCCAGTAAAAGCAGTGTGTGTCCTCAGGTGATTCAGGAGTTCTTCTGAGGAGGAGAAACGCTTGTCGCACGGTCCATTTGCTGACACCCAATTACAAACATGAGGGAGAGGGTCGTTGGGGAGCATGAAACCGTATGGGTACAGGGGGTGTCCGCTAAATGAAGGCGCCGAGGAGTGAACGCCATGTATGGGGTGTGTCGGGTACATTAGTGGGTAGCTGGACTTGAGGGCATTAGCGGCCGCTGCAGCTGCAGAGTCGTGTGTGCAAGAGGCACTGGCTGCGCCCGCTAAGTGACTGGCACAATGGTAACTGAGGCAGTAAGGGTCTCTGCACAGGCTGGCTGACATGATGGACGGAGGGGAAGCCCCGGCCAAGGGGCTGGATCCAGCCTTACTGCAGCCCAGAGAACTGGCCAGCTGTGCGTTAACCAAGCTCCCTCCGTGGGGCAGGAAGTGTTGAGGGTAACCAGCATAGGCCCCAGCCAAGCTACCTGGGTAGGTCATACCAGCAGGAGGCAAAGGGAAAACTGTCTGTCCCGGTTTGTAAGGAGAAACCGGCGCCACAAGTCCTGACCCAAGGACGGATGCGGAGGATACAGAAGTTACAGATGAGGACTCCGAGGAGGACGTTGTTTTAGTGCCAGGCGTCGTCTCCTGGTGCTGATTGACCTCAACGTTTATTCCACCACAACTCACGCTTATCCTGCTGTGGCTAGTGGTGCCAGACCCGTCCGTAGTGCCATTTTTATTACAATCAGACTCTTTCTTTTCATCCCTTTCCCCACATTTCCCCTCTGTTGGCATGGGGGAGGCAGAAGTGCTGGAGTTGGGGCTGCCTGTCCGCGGCGTAAACGGCTGGCAGGTGGCGCTCGGCACTCGGAAACCAGACTTCTCTCCACCCGAGACGCCCGAAGACGAGTCCTTCTTATCTGAAGGTTTAGAATATGGTTTGAAGCTAGATTTGTCATCCACACCGATGTCGCTCAGTTTCAAAGGACCGGATTTAGATTCCTTCTCACTAGATCCATTTTGTGACACGGAGGATAATTTAGAAGAGGGTGGTGGGTCCGGTTTGCCGATCTGAGAGCACGTCTGCGCCAGCAGAGCCAGCGGACTTTTCTTGGCATCTAACTGTAAAAGAAAATGAAATAGCTCTTTATAAATGCTATTAAACGCACATCCACTAATATATTTTCTTGAAAAATGTACAAGTATAAGAAAACCATAAACATTAGAGACATCTTCTGCCGTTTTCAAACGGATTTTTTTTTTTCATGTAGAAATTACGCACGGCTCAGCCATGAACAAAACTACAGTTCCGTGGAATAATACTAATAAACTATGTGTTTTCATACGGCACATTACAGTCACAAACACTGAAAACGCACTGAATCTCGCTGTAACAACTACGATATGCTTAAAACACTGTTACAAGAAATGCCGATAACTCAAATACGTTGAAGATGTTATTTCAGTAAAATCATTCATATTTAAAATGTTTTCCGTACCTCGATGGGACTAACCGGTGTAGAAGGCAACGGCTGCAGATACTCCGGGTGCAAAATGTGTCCCGACCGTGCGGTAAGCATTTTCAAAACCTTGATGGGAAGTCGGTTTGCTTGCCGTAGTGGATCCGACGGAGGTGCGGAGTGGAGAAAAGGCTTGTTGATGCTCGCTGAGCTGCTATTCCGTGAACTGCTGCTTTCCCAAGCTACACAAATATCACTATTTTTCAGGATAGACGCCGAGGGCGATGTGATCATGTCCCAATTGTCAGGAAATTAAACGGCGATGCTTTCGTCAGATTCATTAAGAAAATCAAAAAGCGTCGAGCCTCTCTCTCTCTCGGGGGGGGGGAAAAAGCGTAAAATGCTTCAATAACAGGTAATCCTGGTAGTAAAGGAGCAAGGCGCGGCAGCTGCAGGAGACCGTGCGAGGTTATCGCAGATCCGTGGCTGCGTCTTGCACCATGAGCGCTGCGCCTTGTGTGCGTCTGTCTGCAGGTCCTCGCTCTGTACTCCCGAAGTACGAACTGGTAGAAATTTTCACTTCAAAAGCAGCTGAATTAGTCCGAGATTAAAGCCTTTGCCGCCTTCCAATCAAATGGGACCCTGAGGTGATTGGAGGGTCAAGGGGATGTGACGTTCTCCTCTTTGTAAGCGCCTCTATTTTGACAGCTCGGGGGAGGAGATACGCTGAAATATTGTGGTTGCTGTGAACGCTTACGCTATTTTGAATGTGGAGCTACGGGTGCACGCCACAGCACAGAATAGAAAGTCGTTATAGTGGAGAGTAAAACTGCCGCTCGTTCGCTGTTAGAAATGTAGAAATTGTAGCTTAATTTAGAGTAGTATTTGTGCATTTTCCCCACAAATTGAGCTCCGTTTTCAGGTTAAAATATCAACGGCTTAACCTTTTTTTCAGCACACACTGTGTTCATCGGAGTATTGTCCCAAACTAATCCAAGTTTTCTACCGATGCGTCTTTCCAATCGTTTTTACACATTATCGCCATTAGTTTAATATGAGCAAGGTCGGTCCTTGTCTGAATTTCTGTAGGAAGGTCTGAAAATCCAAACTTTTGTGTTACTCTTATAAAAGGCTCACTTCTCACTCCAAGCCAAAGACGCACGCTGCGCGCCTCTTACGCACGTCCACCACTGGGATTTTTTTTTTTTCCACTGGCAAACATAAGATCAACCACTTCAGCTTGAATTCCCTAAACAGACAAGCGTTGACAGGAATAGACCAATGTAGTGATGGAGGGATGTGAATGTCACATGTTTTCAGTATAATATACACCGCCCTTCTATTTCTGTCTCCACCCCTCCGTCAAGTGTCAATTCTGCTCCACCGCAATCAATCAGTTATTTGTCAGACGCTGTCAATCCATCGCTTGATTTATGTCAGCTATTGTGGCTGATTACATGCCAGTGTGACTGCGGGAAAAGAACAAATGGGAAGAGAGGCATTCTGCAAGAGACACCAAGTTTTGGGGGAAATAAATTGTCCTCGAGTTAAGATTTTTTTTTTTTTTTTTTTTAAGATGCGGCGACAATAGGCGACATAACCTGCGCGGTCCACACAATATGGGAAGGAAAACGCCAAAGGAGAATAAAACTAACTAAGTGTGGGCCTATCCTAATATGGGAGGGGGGAAAAAAAATCATGGCCAACAAAGTCTGTAACTTTTTAAGCTCTTCATTAATCGCCTCGAAGGTGGCAGGAGACACATGATGAAACTTTAATAACTTGCAGACAGTGCACCTCACATATTACATACAGCAGTTAAGTACTATAAGGTGCTGAAACACTTGAGCTATAATCGGCTCATTATCTTATTAAGACGAAGCTTCGGGTAAAACACGGAGACAATAAAACAAATAGGAGAAAAAAAATAAATACGAGTATAAATACTAAAACGTTCGTTTTTTCCCCCTTTAATATAAGTTCAAAAAGTTCAAATGAAAAAAGAAAAAAAACCGGATTTGCTTTCGTGACAACAATTAACGTATCCGCCCGAAATATGTCAGGTTAAAACCATCCGCGAAAGTAAACAGTCATTCCACAAAAAAAAAAAAGAAATGATAACGTGTAACGAGCCGAGGGAACATCACAGTCACTCAAAACAGAACCTTGTCCATTTTGGCTAAACGCATCTGCTATTGTGCTGTTTAAACCTGTCATCTGCCTCAGGCACACTGTCATCTGCAACAAGAATAACAAAGACAGGGAACAAAAAAGAAATCCAGACATTTTATATTGATGTCAGCTCGATTTTATTTACATACAATGAAAATGATTTATTTTCTTTAAGAGGTAGAAAAGCGGACCGAGTGAAAGAAAAGAAGAGGAATGGTCTGTCAGGCCGCTGAGAAAAGAAGTTTAAAATGCCTTGAACTATTCACCGCTGAGATGGCTAATCAGTATTGAGGCTCCGGGGCAATCGGGCAGCTTTTCAATGCGGTTTTCCTTTCATCTCAATCGGGATGGAGGCGCTCAATTAAAAGCCTATCAGTTTGTAAGTAAATCAACGCCTATCAAAGTTGTCACATCAAACAAAACGATTATTATTGCAACCCGCCTCTGCCATTAATCTCTTTCTGTGGTAATCTGCTTGACAGGTCAACTTGGAGAGCAAGAAAACCTGGAGTGGACAGACGAGGGCCAAACATGTTTGGTGGGAAAAATAAAAATAAAAATCAAACTAAAGTCATGGAGATAAAATTGCACACAGTGTCCACGTACTCTGCCGTGAACGCAATTTTTGGATGAAGGCTTCGATTAATAAAAGCAAACCCAAAAATATAAAACGGCAGTGCAAAAGTATAGAATTTACAAAAAAAACCCAAAACTTAGTGATAAATTGCAACTTTAGTTTAATAAAGACTGGCTTTATTTATAGGCCTGCTCTGGTCTGTATGCAGTAGTGACTGAAGCTTTGTAAACTATGAATGAATAAAAACAAGCAATAACTGTCTCCACCGTGGATGCATAAGTCATATTCACAGATTATGTGTAATTTAAATAAACAAATGCTCCCACGTCGGCCAACAATTCTGATTAATTTAACGTGTGACTTTGTGAGGAAGGAGGGGGAGGGGGGGGAGAAAAAAAGTAAAAATGAGCGGAGCTATTCCTTCAAAATGCTTTCAGCGTTTTGTCTGGCAGGGAAAAAAGGGGGAACGTTTCACAATATGCAAAGATGTGTGATTGATAACAGGCTTGCTGTTTTGTGCAAGGGCTGTCAGTCCGTGACACAATATGTGAGTTATTAGGGCAAAGAAGGGCAACCATAAATTTTCACTGTCAGGCGAAAACCCTCTTTATTGTCCGTATGACGAATGGGCTTCTGCACCAGACACCAAAATACTCGGCATTCCCCTTAAATGGGAACACGTTTTTGCAACCATAATTCATGATATTTAAATAGAAAGTTTTAATATCCCCATATATTTCATAACAGTGACATGTTTATGAATCACTCCTCGCATGCAAATACAACTATTTACATCTCGTGAGGAAATATGTTGGAGTTGCAGGATTACCGAGAGCTATGCTGGGCCAAAACTCTTTAAGATGAAGGGGAAAAACAAAATTCAGAAAGTGATTTATACAGCCTACGTAAAAAAAAAAAAAACACCCATCTTATTGCTCACCTACAAATCTTAGGATACATCTTTTTAAAATTAAAAACTATATATCTTATATTTTATAGGCTAAGTTATATTATTTCTGCCGGTTTTGTGGCTATGTACAATCCACCAGAAAGTTAATAATTTGTGCCACTCTCGTGTGAATACATTAATAGAGACGTTTGCTCTATAACGTGAAGTCGGCTTTGTTCGAGGCGCATACGTTCTCCAAGTAGGAGTAAAAGATTAAGAAGAGATTCAAGGCTGCCCGGGCGAGTATTAAAACTATTAAAACGCATGCAATGAAGGAGAACAGATTTTTCTCAAAGTCCAAGCAGGAAGGACAGGTTTACAGGAAAAGTCCGTGACACAACATTACCTGCACAGCCTACTAAGCTCCGATGTAAAATGGCACAGAGGTAAATCGAGAAAAAAAAAAAAAAGGAAAAAAAAAAGAAAAAAAAAAAGAGAACGACACAGTGACAAAGTATAAAGTCCTTTTCCTAAAAGAAACTTATTTTGCATTACACAAACAGTCACTCATTACAGTCTGTCAAATGTGCAGAACCGCAAGCGGCAGAGTAGACTGAAGCCATGCAGACTCGACTCTCTCTCTCTCTCTCTCTCTCCCTCTCTCTCTCTCTCTCTCTCTCTCTCTCTCTCTCTCTCTCCCTCTCTCTCTCTCTCTCTCTCTCTCTCTCCCTCTCTCTCTCTCTCTCTCTCTCTCCCTCTCTCTCTCCTTCTCTCTCTCTCTCTCTCTCCCTCTCTCTCTCTCT
>JAPQRN010001101.1:0-13725 GCA_037367275.1 Coranthus polyacanthus | reverse complement strand
CTCATTTTTTTCACTGCCTGATTCAGCAGACTTAGGGCAGTGATATCAGCATCTGTTGTTAAAGAAATAGTTTTCCCACGTTGTGGCTTGATACCCCCCTTCTGAGTGGCCATCAAAACATTTATCTACAAGCGAAAACGTGGACAGGTGAGGAGTGAGCAATGTTTAAAGATCAATGTTTACATAAAAATTATGTTTATGAAGTTTCTGCTGTTACATTTTACACTTGGATCCAAAATGGATCATTAACTCAAAATATCAGTCAAAGCGAGAGTGACCCAAAACTTTACTTCAAAACTCAGTACATAGCAGATTTGGGGGGGATGTTTTGATGCACATCATTGTTAAAAAAAATAATATTTGCCCATGATTGTTATATATTCATCATCAGAAACTAGCAAGTACGTAAAATATGTACAAAAGTGAAAACAAGACATTCAGTGTCATTATGGGCATGGCACAAAAGCCTATTAGTACAAGTAGTAAGTGACAGCAAAAATAGCAAATAGCAAAAATATATTGGTCACCATAAAACTGGCCCTACCATTGGGCTTAGTATTAGAGGACTGAAATGACAGAAGAATGTCAAGCTGACAATCTGAGCTATAATGAACTTAGCTGAACTTTCCGTTTTCCTTTTTTCTTCAATTCCATTTTCCCAAAAGAAAACGTTTGCCTCTCCTCTGTTTTTTTTCTTTCGGTATTCCAGAAAGGTTCCTAAGGTTGGAGTTGAACAGGATGAAATAGTCTGTAATGCTACAGGGAAGCAAAGGAAAATATGTTACATTACAGATACATAAATAAAGCAGAAATGGTATACAGCATACAAGGATAAAATCAACGCTCATTTACTAACAGTACATACTGAGGATTTCATCTTTGAAATGAACAAAACAATACATACTGTCCATTTAGCACCTCAGCCTTAATGAATATGCAACTATGCTATATTCATAGTAGAAAATACCAGGAGGAGAAAATACAAACAGCTTAGTTTAGCTTACGCAGACCGCATAGTACACTGCTGTTATTGTAGTGAGAGGGAGGCAATTTAAGAGCGGGTATAGAAAATAAGTTTTTCTCACTCGTGTTTACATTTTTTGGAGTGAAAGAAGAAAAAACAATTCAGACATATTGAAGCTGTTGGGTGAACTAATGACTGATTTGGAGCCACTCAGATGAATGAGTTAGTTAATAGCTGACATGGCAAAAGCTCTTTCATCTCTGCATTTCCTCACGCTAGGGTCATTCCAGCTACAGTAGCTGTTTTTCAGGTGTGGTATCAAAATTCATTAAAGCGACGTTACGCATCCCATGCGTCTCATCTGGTGTGCTCCTCTCATCCTTCTCCGGTACCTGGCTACTCAGCTCCAGGACCGAGAGACCTTACCACTGCCCTCACCCCATCTTTGACCCTTCTCACCTCACTTTTAGATCAGTTTGCATATATATGTATATATATTCTTCTGTTCTTCGCCTTATATCACCTCATCCTCACTTTATCTGCTCTCTTCACGTTTTTCCAACCACATTTCCTTTCTTACAAACACAAATTTTACAACAAGCACGCAATTTAGCACTGTTTGTTTGGGATATTAGTAGTATTAGTAACCTCGCTTAATTAAATATTATCAAACAATGATACAATAATAGAGACGAGGCTTGAGAGATCACAAACCACTAGTCTTAATTATTAGAGACATGCTTTCAAATGAAGTTTGAACTACTGTCACTGTGGTGGACATGTACAAAAGGGTTAATAGCATGAGAAAAATTACAATTGATAAAGTGAAATAAAAGTATTTTATTACACCAATTACTGAAAATGTCTTACACAAAGCATTGAAGTGAAATATAAATACAGTATTTAAAAATCATCAGTCAAAAAACTAAACCCCAACTGGGGGAAGTGAGTTGTGGTCACTTGTGAGAGGCACCCAGGGGTGCTGCCACTAACCTCAGTGTAATAGGGAACCTCACTGCAAATTAAAAGGTGTGAGATGTGTATTGTGTTCAGTGCACATGCACAAGTGGAGACCTCACCACCTAGCTTCCTAACAGAATAACAGAAGGATTACACATAATCACCCCAGTGGTAGCAAAAATAAAGAAACTGACCATTTTAACAAACTGAACCAAAATTGCTGATACAGGACTAAACAGGCTAAAACAAAGGAAAACACTGGCAAACAAAATGAGCAGCAGATGAACCAAAAACAAAGTGACCAGGCTCACTTTACTGCTAATACAGCAGTGTCTGAAGGGATCTTACACAGCACATCTGCATGGGCTTTAAGACAATGGGACACTAGCAGGACAACAACACTCCACAGCACAACATAGAAACTAAAAGAAACTGACTGGCAGTACAAAATGGCTGCCTTGCCCATATGGACTGTGCTCAAAGCCTCTGGAAACCTAAATACCACAATAGCCTTTTAACCACGGAAATTGTTTATTATGCACATAATAGTAAACATCAAAAAGCATGATGAATTATATCCTGAATTGTCATTTATTTTTTGTAAACTTCGATATTGGATTTAAATTGAGTGTGGTAAAGCTGGAGATTATGCAATCAACAAAAAACAGTCGGGTGTCCCACCCAAATTAACTAGCTACTCTTAGCTACTAGCTATCTGGCTATCTAACCACTCCAAACAGACTGGTAATGCAAGTTGCTCACCACACACAGATGAACCCGACTTAGTGTATTATTAGACTATATTTAAGTTTATCTAACTTTCAGATTTTGCTAACACATTTAACCCCAGTGATAGTGTTAATGTTACTAGCAATCAATATGTCAAAACATATTGAGCCAAACTGAACAGTTTTATAGTATTTTTAGTGTTTATTTTATATCAAATTATTGTGAATGCTTAATGAGACACTATTATACACATTTTTGCTATAGAGGGGTGAAGTCCCACCCCTTCCACTGTGCCCTATGGGACCTTATTTCAGAAAAAATGAGACTGGCAGTCAGTGGCAAGAGACTTATTTTTTTAATCTCATTTGAATTATTATTTGATTATGTTTGTCAATTTAAAAGATCATTTTATTAGATCATAGTTTGTGGTAAAGAAAGTAAAGTACCATTTACATCAGTAAGAAACAGCTCAGTAAACTTTATTTCTTATCTCATATGATGCATGTCACTGTGCAGCTCTGAGTAGACTGTAGAGAGAGCATTAAAATAACACCACTTGAGCATCTTCTGGGTGTGTAGTCCCTCTAATTACACTTTTTCACAGTCCTATACTTTAAGTTTTACAACAAACTGATTTTCGTGACTTCCAAAAGTCTTTTAAATTGACAGATAAATAATTGATGGCATGATTCAAATTCAATCAAAAAATTATTTCTTTCTCATCAGACCTTATTTTTTCCAAAATAAGGTCCCATGGTCGCAGGGCTTGGCCTCTCCATCCTCTCCAGGCTTTAATACAATGGAACACTGGTAGGACAACCACAGGATTTTAGTGTTATACTCTCCAGTACAAGATACAAACTAAAAAAAGAAACCAATTAATTTAACTGGTATTACAAAATGGTTGCCTTGTGCATATGGAACGGAATTAAAAATAGCTGTAAGACCAAAAGGTCACAGCCACAACCACAGAGGACAAGAGTCAATGAGAGAATGAGCACAAGGCCAGCAGGTGCTTTATATAAGATGGCCATGATTCGAGGCATGGTTTGCTCTGAACACTATCCCTTAGCCTAGCAGACTGTTACCTCCCACATTCATCTCTTCACAACACTCCTGCTGCTGAAAATCTGAAGAATAAGCAAGTTGAGTAACAACTTAGATTGATTATTTTGTTCATTTTTATTTCTTTAAATCAACAAAAGGAATGAATTCATCAACAAAATGGACAAAATAGTTCAGTAAGCACTAAATCAATATCTTCTTTGTGAACTCAGAAAAGGCATAAAAAAAAAGTTTAAAACATTTAATGGAAGATTAATCAAAAAGTAATCCAATGTAATAAATTAATATTACATAGTTACATTACTTCTTACTTTACAGTGTAACTAGTAGACTGTAACCATTTCCATTTCAAAATAAACCTTCACAACACTAATATTCACACAAGAGTAGTGGCTGAAAATTGTTTTCAGCCACTACTCTGATTTTATGAAAATTCAGTAAAAATGTGTGATGCATTTGGATGTAGACCTGACTTTAATCTGTTTGAATTTATGTACTCCATTCAAAATCAAAATGGGGGACACTGTCCTCATTTTGTGGGATGTGGGAAGGATTGCTGTGAAGTTCCTTATAATGTGGGACACCTGGTCATAAAAAACTGACTATTTAAATAGTAGCACATAGATAGAAGATAGATAGATAGAAATGTAGCTATTTGAGCTCCAACAATGGACTGATCATATTGTCTTTTAGAACCAGGTCATCCTCAGTCTACACTGCCGACCCCAGCTTGTTGCCAATAAAGACTGGTTTATTGGTTTCCTACTGTGACCAACTAACCCCCTAGAGGGAGATGTTGCTCTTTCTTTAGTTCATCCCACAGTGTTAGAGGTTGAAGTGGAGAGTCTGGACTCAATGCTGGGCCGACTATATTATATCCTCACACTCATATGTAAAAGCAGTGACTTCTAGCTGTATGACTGTGCACTCATCTTTCTTAACAGAAAATAAACACAATTAGTGTAAAAGTGAAACCCTCACAGAAATAAAAAGTTAAGAAAATAATATTACTGTTCATATTCTATAGCAACATGACAAGACAAATGTAAATGGTCAACCATAATGGGTGGGTAATTAAAAGGTTGATATATCAACAATTAAGTTTGTAAGAGCAAAAAGCCAATAGCCAATTAACTGGACAATATCACCGTGGCCATGAAAAAAATGGAAATGAACTATTTTTAACTTCATTAGAAACTAGATAACTGTTGAACTGAAAATCTATGTCAAAGTAATGAATACGTAAATTAATAAATCAATCAATAAATAAATCTCTCTCACTGAACATCAAACTAGCCTAAAAAATCTTGGTGGTTCTGAGTGCAATTTTTAAATTTGAGCTATTATTTTCCCTCAAACTCAGCAGTTCCCATTTAGAAGTCTAGTATTAGCCATCAGCCACTATCAGAGCCAAATTCTGCCAATACTGATAGTTTGTAAAACATCTTGTTGGCACTGATCAATTTGTCTGTTTCTAGTTTCGGTTTTTAAACCTGTGTCTTATGTGCAGTTTTACATAAATGGTTAGAAATGTAAACTGGCTTAAGTCAAAAACGGTTCATTAACAAGATGGCTCACTTAAGAGTGATTTCCTATTTTTGTGTCACATGGGTCTCCTTTCTGAGACTAGCAGCAGATCCTGTCCCATTGATTACAATGGGAGAAGTGAACATGATCACAGATTTCGACCGATTCTTTTGCCCCACAGTCACCCATTTTTCACAATTTTTTTATATATCTTCTGATATTCTAACATCAAAATGGCACTTTCAGACCATAGACTGTATATAAAGATGGATGTGGTGCCCTTACGCATGGTCACAGAGGGTAAGGACATCAATCAATCATTGAAACTGCCTGTGTGATGCAGTTTGGAGCTACAGCCTGTGCAAGTTGGGACATGGGGATACCACATGCACCAGCTGGCTGCTCACCTGATTGTTTCTTGGCTGCATGTCTCACGGATTTGGGAGCATGATTGGTCATTATAGCTTTCAATCACTTGTATCCCATCAAATAACTTATTAAAAACAAACTGATCAGAAAGATGATGATTTGGACAGAACAGCGATTGTGATTTGGATGGTAGATTTCTCATAAAAATACCAAAATTATCTTTGGGAAAAATGTATTGAATATATACTTAGTGACCTATGATCTATACTGCAGCCAGCCACCAGGGGGAGATCAACAACTTTGGAGTGTTCTCATAGTTTCCAATTTTATATACAGTATATGTTTCAGACAAACAGATTAGGAGAAAACTGATTTAGTTTAAGGCCTGTCTCTGTCTCAGCAACACACTATGTGAGATCTAGCAACACAAATCTTGTCTAAAGAAGGTAAAAAGGGAAAATAAAGCAAATGATAATTATAATAAAATAAAGTTACAATATTAATGTATTATCACAGTATTTCATTTACGCCTTATGAATCTTTCATCCATCCACATGACATTCTCAACCCCCGTGATCAGGCCCACTTAGGAGACAGGAAGTGGACTGTTTCTTAACATTGGTGGAGTGTACACTGTACCATCTTTGTAAAGATTGTACTTATTGTCTTCAGTTTGACTTTGCCAGTGTACTTTGCCTTTCACAACATTAAATTAAAATGAACAAAATAAGCACTTAATTGAAAAAATGAACAAAATAATGAAAACTGAATTTTCAGCTTTATTGCCCATTTTAAAACATGTTTAAATGTTAATTAAGGCAAAAGTAATCAAATGCAGCAAGTTGCATTATGTTGAAGTAATAAAAAAGACTTACTGCATTTTGAGCAGAATAACTAGTATACTGTAACCTGTTCCACTTCAAAAGGAACCTTCACAACACTGACACTAATATTCATATAATAGTGAATGGAAACGAACAGAAATTCACATTTCACTGGGTCCTTGCCTCGACTTCTTGGCCCAGAGGTGAGGACAGAGGAGTCGAGGTAACAGGCACTGAAATAAAATGAGGCATCCTTTCCTCTGAGGCATCATTTTAAATAGACGTCGTTATATATTATGTGTGTACCACTGCATCATCTGTGAGTTATTTAGTTACAATGTACTGCTGTATTTTATGATCTGTCAGATGAGTGTTTGTGTAAACTTATGATTAACTATTAATTCAATTCATAATGTGGCATAATATGTCAGTAGGCGATGTAGGGATGTCATACATTTTTTTATTTAACACACACAAGTTTGGTCACGCATTTGATCATTTTAAATAACTAATACAACTTAAGATTGAGGAAAACTTTCATTTTTTAAGTCCTGCTCCTGCCATGGTTCATATAATCCAGACATGTCACACCTCCTTTTACACGTCACGGTCTGATCACCGAAAAGACTTCCGCAAAGCTTTCATTAGTCATAGATCCTCTGGCCAGCCTCCTCAGTCCTTGATCCTCAATGTGTATTTTAGGGAACTGAGACATAATTCAAGATGGTGTGATTGTGGGAAGATAAGGAATTGGGAAGACCCCAGTGTCTCTTCCTCTCTCTTTCTCCTTTTTAAACTGCTAATCACCGCAAACCATCATGTTTCATCCACAATTCAAAACTGACTTTATATCTTGGGCAAAATCAATACATGTATTACAAAATATAACTTATCTCCTGAACACATCATTTAGAGGTTCTAATTTGTATTTTTTGGCTGGCCCATGGGTGTGTCATACAGTGTAATAGCACAAGCTTTTCATGTGCCTAAATCAACCATCTTCAGAATTGTGCACAGGATTACCCCAGGAGATTCACAAATGCAAATCGAAGGTCATCTTCCCCAGTCCAGATTCTTCGGAGGGGGTAGGCCCTGGATTTGGACAAGTGGCACAGAACGAGGCCTTCAATAAGGTGGTTGGAGCCACAGACGGCTTTCACATTTGTATCAAACCACCCAAACACGATCAGTTAGATTATTTTAATTACAGTTTCACTGTAATGAAGTAATCCAACATCAAGGCATCTGTGACTCCTGTGGTAAATTTAAATGTTTTTGTTGGTTATGGTGGTTCAGTACACAACACATGCATTCTGAGAATGTTTATTTCAATTCATTGTACCCCCCACATGGCTTTTTTCTTTTGGGAGATAGAGGATACCCTTGTCTGGAGCTCCCAATTGATATCATAATCCCTTTCAGACACTCATTACCGGGCCCGCTGCAGAAGCGTTTTAACCCTTGTGTTGTCTTTACTTTTGAGATACTCTGGTATACCTTGGGTCATACTGAGGGTGGAAGATTCTGTACTATGATGTAGAGGTATTGATCTCTTTTGTCCCACCCCTTTGATATGCAGGTGCAAGGCATATAGTGTGATAAAATGTTTGATGTTTAGAATGTTATGGAATAACATTGTAAACAAGGGGTTTGATGGTGGACACATGACAGAGGGTAAAGAGTGAAATCAAACAGCTTCTCTGTGCTGAGATTATAACAATGTAACATTATCTGTGTGTGCGTGTACATGTCTGTGTGTGTTTATGTCTGTGTATGTGTGTGTTCATGTTTCTCTGTGTCCCTGTGTATGCACATCAAACTGACCTGAAGACCATATGAAGGATGTAAATGTGTGATGTATAGTAGCATGTGTGCTCAAATTTTTATTTATTTTTGTTGTACATGTTTATTATCACAGAAAATAAGCTAAGGCCATTGAGTTTCAGGTAGAAAAAATGTATACTTGTACCCCTTTTCTTTTTGTCAATTTGACCTGAATACCATACAAGGGTTAACAAAAAGCATGGTTGAGCCTGATCCATAATTGAAAGAACATTTGGAGTCATGAAGGCACAGTGGCGGGTCACCTTATTCAAGGCACTGGAGGTTAGGTTCTGAAGTTGCCTTGTGCCTTTCTCCACAATCTGTGCCTCACCCACTGAGATATAATCAAAGAGCCAGAACTCCAGCCTGAGACTCCACTCAAATTACCTCCAGGAAAGGAGTGGAGTCCACATCAGGGACAGGCTATGTGCCTGTGTATCAGCACCACAGTGCCTACAGGCCACATTAAGGCATCAGGATCATGCTGCAATATAAATTCATGTTTTTGTACATTTAAGTTAGCTCATTACTTATTATTGTTGTTGTTGTCAGTGAAAACTCTTTTGGTTTAGATTCAGCTAACTAACATGTCATACAACAACTAAGGAAACAGAAATCTATATAATCTGTGACACTTTAAACAACTACTCAAACTTTTTCATAGGTTGATAACATAAGAAAGAAACATTCACAATATTTGTTTTTTCCCACCAACTTCCCAAATATGTTAATAAGTTTGTCCTTCTGTTTTCCTGCCTTTCTATGTTATCCTTTAGAAACTCTCAAAACCTTGTTTTTCTTTTTTAGGATTTTGGCCTTCTTGAAATCCCCACAGAGCTGTTTGACAGCAGACCTGGGGCACAGGTACTGGGCATCTCAACTTCAGGCTCCTCTCCAACACCACGCTCTTCTGCAGCATCTTCTAAAGAGTCCACTGCTGTTGCAATTAGCTTTAGAAGTCTGAAGGAGTCCCTCAGCCCCAGAGCCTTGTGCATTGCAGCGAAGAAAGGCCAGTCAGCTGTAACCTCTTCACCCTTTGTGGGCGAGATTCCTGTGTAAAAGGTGTAAAAGAAACACAAGGTACATTAACACATTACATTTGTTGATGAAACCTTAATTATCATTTAAAGGACTGGAGCCAGATAGATAGTTCATTAAAATTCACCATCAGTGCAAACCAAAGAGAAATGACCCGCATGTGATCCAAAGTCCATACATAGAATAGAAACATCAGATAGACAGTGGTTCACTCTATGCTTTTTCTTTAAATATTCCCATTTCTTGACTGCC
The DNA here is from genome assembly GCA_037367275.1 of Coranthus polyacanthus. Lineage (NCBI taxonomy): Eukaryota > Metazoa > Chordata > Actinopteri > Kurtiformes > Apogonidae > Coranthus > Coranthus polyacanthus. Next base: position 4,173 of record JAPQRN010001101.1, on the reverse strand, counting down.
TGGGCATGTGACAGTTCTTTCTCCAGCCCCATATTTTTTATTATCAAACTGTTGAGAAAAATAAAGTTTGGGGACCTATGTCTTCAGGCAGCTGTTTTTTTTTGTTGGTAATGTCTATTTTTCATACAAATCCTATGAAATTCAGGGTTAATTGCACTCAATGTCCTCGATGCAAAAATAAGTATGTCCTCTGTGCCCTACCATGAGCACTGACCATCCATTCATGTTGATAGTTGGTGAGGCATACTGACTGGGACAGCACACATCCTAAAATATTGTAGCAAATTTTCAAGTAGGCTCTATCCTGATAAAATAACCACAGATTGCAGTGTGACCACGAATATCATCCTAAAATGGATTAAAGGACCTCCTACTTAGATTCTTCTGTATATGTAAGTGAAAGTCAGCACACCAACAGCATCATATTAAAATGTTTTTAAAGACATTTGTAAATTTAAAAGATATTTTATGAATACTTCATATCTGGAGTGCACCGGAATGACTCCCCAACACTTTTTTTTCTCCGTGAGGAAATAGAATACAGTTCACATAATCTGGTTGAAATTCATGTACATATTTTAAGTGCTTAAACATTCAAGCATCACTAAAGCATATGTGATGCAAAAGAACCAATAAAACAAATGGCATGGTCTAAGTTGTCATATCAACAAATAAGGTGTATTGATTCACAGTGCCAACACATGCATCGAGTAACAGACAAGGAAACACCCCACTTTATAGCTGCTGGTAGCAAAGTAAATAAGATTTGCAGAGAAACATTACAAACCCAGCCCGTTAAATGAAAACTAGCACTATGCTTTAGGATATAGATTAGGGTGTTTATTTGCATATAGAAAATAAATAAATAAATAAATATATATATATATGTTAATAAAGAAGTGAGATCTGATCACTAGTGATCACTGGACATGCATTCTAATGCAAGATCTGACCAGGAGTTAAATGTGGTCTGACTGAACCTCAGTGTGTCTTGAGTGATCCGATCACAAGTAGCATTAGAGCTGCTGGTTTGTGATCAGATCATGAAAATGCTCACAAATGCCAGGTCTGAACAGGGCCTACTGTAAGAGAGCCTGACTGTGTGATTAAGGACATAATTACAAACCAATGTATTGTACGAAATCTTTTCCCCCATCTATACCACTCCACAAACACGCACATCTACACAACCACATAATGCCCAAGTCAGCTTAATTCCTCCTAACTTCCTCACTGTACCAATATGATATTTGCCCTGCCACAAAACTTACTGCATCTCTTCTCATTTTGTTTTGCTTTCAGTCTTGATTGCTGTTCTCCAAAGGCACTTTCTCTGGCAAAGATACCACATGCCCATCCCCCAAATGCACATACGCCCCTCATCCACCCCATCTCCTGTTGGGTGCTGTTATCGTGGGGTGGAGAGTTTGTGTGTGTATGCATATGGGTGTGTGTGCATGTTTTGGGTGGGTGGGGTGGTTGGAAGGTGGATTATGCAAGTAGGAGGCTCGTAAAGGGCCTGCCACAGTCTTTCTGTTGTGTGACGGATGGCTGGGAGGCTGAACAGGCCTGCTTTGCATGAGAAGAGAAACCAGCAGAGAGGAGAATAGAGGTCTATTCAATAAGGCCTGTCACTAAAAACCACCCTCCTGCACAAACCCCCACAGCCCTCCCCTTCATCATCTATCCTTTCTTCCCCCTCCTTTTTTACTCTACCTCTCCATCTCGGCCTCCCTTTATTCGTTCATTTTGTGGTTTTCATTTGCCCATCTTCAGTGCTACTTTCTCACCCTATAATCTGCATCCCGCTCCCACCTCTCTGCCCTCCTTACTTTTTGATTTCATCCCACTTAATTTCTGTTCATTCAGATTTCCCCTCCTTTCCATCAGGCTGTTTTTTTGCCTCTGTGAACTCCATAACATTTGAATCCTCTCATTATTTTGTGGGTATTGTGAATGAGGGGCTACAATGGAAATGTCATGGTCAAAGCTTTTTAACACTAAAAGAAGTCATGTGATTTGGCTCTCTGACATGCTGACTGAGTCCGCTTGAGTCAGCAGGAGATATTAAGACAATATTGGGTTAAAGCTGTATTCAACCATTTTTAGCCACTAGGAGGCAGAAAAACATCAAAACAAGATGTCACAATAAAACTGAAATTACTTAATTATCTAATAAAGGTCTATTTACACATTTAGCTTGACAGGGCCCAGAAAATGGGAAGTCCTGAAGGAGCTGTATGTGAGAACAGATATATCCGAATCAACTGGACTGGACATTCAACAGATTTTACCCAGGACCTCCCTAGTACAACGTCTGACTGAGGCCATGTGTGAATAGAGAAAGTGATTGTCTGGACAATTCATTCAAAGCATGTGGGCATGTTGATGACATTTCCAGTGTTTACATTAATTTTCAGACATGGGAAGCAGCAATGTACAAATAGGTTACTACATTAACATGTTATTGTATTTCAGTATTTATTTTTCTGACAACTTTTTACTTTTACTCCCTACATTTTAACACAAATATCTGTACTTCCTACTTCCTTCAAAACAGGCTTGTTACTTTAGTTTTAATGCATTTGAGGGAAAATATACACTATTTTTATTTAGCATCATTCAGGACCTTCCCCACATCAAGACCAGTTTCAACTTTCATGGATAGAACAATAACACATCTCTTGGTCTGTATGGTGTATTGGTGAGCATATCCTGACATAAAAAACCAACAATGGCAGTGAATAATGTTTCAAGTTCAGGTTTCTAATAGTGAAAACTGATTTTCAATTTGATTGAAGCAAAGTTAAAATGTGAAGTTGAAATTGTTTAATAGTCTTTTAATAGACACATTATAGTAATATGACCTAACGTTCAGTTAGCTTTGCACACAAATGGCAAGTAGAAATGTCCTTTAAAGGCCTACTTTTTACTTTTACGCTTTGGATATTTCACCCTGTACAGTGCAGAAGACAATGAAAAGATTCATGAAATCTCACTGTATTTCAGTGTGTAACAGGTAAGGGCGTAAGCCTAAACTGAACAGTGATCTCTGATCCCTCAGATGGCACCACATCAATAACTGTCATTCATCTATAGCTGATAGAACCACATGAGCTCAGGATTACTGTGGTAAACCTTTGTCTAACACTACAATATGGAGTTACATTAACAAATACCAGTTCAAATTTTACTGTGGCAAAAGGAAACCTTATATTAACTGTGTCTACAGGCATCATCGACTTCTGTGGACTTGTGGGATGGACCATCATTCAGTGGAAATGTGGATTGTGCTCAGACCAGAAGGTACCCAGGTCTTTTTGGAAAGAAATGGAAGCCATGTGCCCCGGACCAAAGACAAAAGGACTGTCCAGACTGTTACCAGCAACAAATCCAGAAGCCAGGGTCTGTCATGGTCTGGGGTTGTGTCTGTGTCCTTGGCAAATGTCATTGTCACTTCTGTGATGCACCATTAATGCTGAAAAGTACACTGAAATTTTGGCGCAACACATGCTGCCTTCAAGACAGCAATTGCATTCTGATTACAGTGTGTTCTGTGAATTTACACATAGTATCTTTGCTTCACCACAATAACAACACATGGTGGTTGAATTACTTGCATGTGGATTGAAGAAACATTAGAGGACAAATCTGAGCGTGAACTGGTCAACCAGTTCACTGTTCTAGAGATGGAAGCGACTTTTCATTGTGAATTATCTTAGAATTTATTTTCACTCTTAGCTTAGCTGTCCTTCAGGGCTGCTAGAGTAAGCTAGCTAAACATACTGTTCTGAGTATAAGTAATCAGCAATCATTTCCAATTTTGAAAGTAACCAAATCTGCTTTATTTGTTTGCAAGGAAGCAAGTAGCAAACTCTGTGACAAACTATTAAACTGCAGGAATTTCTGGCAAGTACTGGCTGTGTAGAAAATGTGACAACAATCTCCCGTCTTCTTCATATGTCTGGGCTATGAGGTAGAGTGGCAAGATGGAAGCCTTATCTTACGAAGAAAAACATCCACACCCAGCGTCATTTTGCAAAAAGACTTTTGAAATCTCCCAAATGCATGGGGGAAAATGCGCTATGGTCCGACAAAACCAAGGTTGAACTTTTTGGCCATAATTCCAAAAGGTATATTTGGCGCAAAAACAACACTGCTCATCACCAAAAG
>JAPQRN010001100.1:0-13730 GCA_037367275.1 Coranthus polyacanthus | reverse complement strand
CGGAGTCTTCTAAACACGACCAAGCTGTTCAGACAGATACTGAAAAACCACAGGACAGCGACGAGTACTACTTCATGTACCTGGTGAAGATGTTTAAAAGACTGTCTCCTCAGAAAAAGGAAGAGGTTCAGATGAAAATGGAGAGACTTCTCTTTGAAGCCGAGTTTGTGTAGAAAAGTGTCCTCACATCATGTCTTATGATGAAGATAGTAAGAAGTTACGTTTAAAAGGGTTATATGTTGTATTGACGGTCAAAAATGAACATACAGCTCCAGGATTGTGGCTGTTGTTTTATTCAGAACTGATTTTAGTTTGTTTGTTGTAGACAAAAACAGGTATGTATTAACTAGTGCGTTTATGCCACATCACTGCACATTAGGTGGAGTTAAAAAAAATGACTGGTGATATATTATTGTATGTTCTGGCTTCTCTAAGTCAGACAAGTTCTTTAAGTGCAATTTACCTACTGTTTGAGCAGCAGGAAACAGCAGTAGCAAAGGGCTAGATCCAAGACCAGGGCTTTCATTGTAAGGCTTAGGTGTAGCACCCAAGCCATTTTGGCCAAATACATTTGAAATCAACATGGAGAGCATCATAAATAACTGAATGATTTTTCCAAGATCTAATGGTTTCAGTTGATCCACAATGGACGTTTTTAGCATGTTGTGTTTTTAAGCTTTTTGGACGTTGTTTATCATCTCCATTTGTAGGGATGCACGATGTTGTATTTGGGCTGAGTAAAACTAACAGAAAAGCAAACAACTTCATAATCCGTTACTTCAAAATACCTCCTAAGAGCCGACATGTTGAGGCTTGCTGCTGCAGCTCATGAGACATTCACAGTCGTCAAGTGCACATAGTCAATACATCACCATATCAACCAGGCTCATCAGATTTTTTAATTATGAGAAATCATATATTTTTTATTGATAAATGTAAAAACCTAATGTGGGACGAACCCCAAACCCCCCACCCATGTACCTCTTAAACAAACTTGGGGAAAATGCTGGAACATAGATGGTGCCTAAGCCCCTGAAATCCTGGGGAAACCCCTGAAGAACAGTTTAATTTGCATTGAATGAATATTGTCTGGTCCTAAATATTACTTTCCTATGCTCTAAAAACCTTCAACTACAGGTGTGAAAGATAATGGTTTGAAATAAATCGACACTAATGTTCAGACTCATGCTCTTTAGACGTACATTTGGTCAGGATGTACTGTGTATGTAGGACTGATGATTTATTGAGTGAAGAATGCACAGAGCAGTCATCATCAAACATCTGGTTTCAGATGTGGTTTGATTGTTTAGTTTGACATGATCATTTTTCTCTTTAAAACCTTCTTGGTGAAGGTGAAGGTCTGTGTTTGTCCTTTTTGAGAAACAGACATTAAGGTTCTGTACAAGCCTTTTATTACTTTAAATTGCACATTTACAAAAATCCTTTTTTTTACTGATGTAATGATTATGTAAACACCTACCTCAGTGTGGAAATTGAAGTACATGGTTACAGAGTACAAGTGTTTGTAATAAAATGATCTCGACTCAAGTTCCACTTATTTGTTTTTACTGAGCTTTGAACAGAATGTCACTGTTCTCATCAGCAATGGCAGATTACAGCTGCAGTTCTCAAAAGGTTTTTGGCATCATTGAGTAAAAATTCCATAATTACTTTTCCATTCAAGTGGTCTTAGAGGAAACAAGAATTCAACCCCCTTCTCTGGACTTTTGGTCATTCACAGGTGTTTTCAGACAACAGTACTTACAGACCGCTGTTCAGATTCAGTCAGATGTGACTCTACTGCACTCTACTGCACTCCACTCTCAGCATCACAGAAACGTATACTTCTTTTTGATTTGGACCGAGTGGAGAGAAGCTGCAGAAGGAAGGTGTGAATTTTCGAATTCTGGAGTTTTTTTCCCTCTGATTTTGTATTTTACAAATGCTGGTGAAAAATGGTGAAGCAACAGTAAAGTAAATGCTTCTCCCTTATACACAAAAGTAACAAAATGTATGTAATGTAAAAAAAAGAGATTTAAAGACAGTACTAGAACTACAGATCACACTGTAATAAGTAGTTTCTCAAAAGGATGAACTTTTTCATCTAGTGGTGAAGTTGCAGATTGCAACCAAATGAATACTAAAGTCCCTCATTAGAGCCAGTGTCTGTTTTGTCCGTTCTAGGCTTTTTAGTTAAGATGATATTCATTCTGGTCCTCATTCAGTCAGAGTAGGTGACAGTAAAGCACCTTAATGTTGGATAACACCTGATATCAAATGGGGAAAAAGGTGAGAAGTCCATTTCCACTGTAGATATAAATGACTCATTCTCATGTAACAAAAGTACAACAATACTTAATTATGTGTGATTATACACTAAAGAAAACATACTTATGAAATGCAGATTCCATTTCTGCCGTTAGATCCTGCTAAATTTCCCTAAATCTTACACACTGGACTTTTAAGGGCATTCATTCGTCTTCTGCCTTGTAGCAGTAGACTCCATGCTTGTGTTGGGGAGGTGGGAAGCCGAAGCTGCGGACCCCAGGCTCAGGAGGACCACAGTTTGTCCGTGGCCTGATGATGGCGTAGCGGACACTCCCATCGGCCAGCCACCCGGCCTCACAGTGGTCCAGCCCTCTAAACTTCCAGGCGGCGTAGAGCTGACCCACTTTGGCGATGTCTGCTCTGTCTTCCTGACACGTCTGCCGAGCCTGAGTCAGGTTCATCTTATGTGAAGGCTGCAGGAAGTAGACTCTGCCTTTAAAGGAAACACAGTAAGGATCATTTTAAACTTCCAATGGTGGAATTTAATGAAGCAAAAATGTGAGGTTTGAGCTTCTATTCCACTCCATTTGTGTGACAGCTTTAGTTCCTTTTACAGTTTTTCATCCCCTTCGTGTCCAGTGAAAACCACGTATCTCCAAATGTGTTGAATGTTTGTGATGAACTGACGTATGAAGTGTTTCCTTCATACTTTGAGTTTCAAATTCTCCTCCTATATAAATTCTTTAAAAACCCTCTTGGATTCGCTGGAAAATGCATCGTCACAAAGCTGAACACAGGCCTGGTTTTCTGAACCCATGATAAGTTGACTTTTTAGAGATACATGGTTCTCACAGGACAGCGACGCTACAAATATATGATGATCTTATAGAATATGAGGCACTGATGTAGATTAAACTACCAACACTCTATAAAACCAGTGTATAATAGCTTTCACATTAAATCAAAATAAAGAAAATCAACAAAATAAGAACAAAATCATGAAATCAGAGAATACAGATGTGTTTTTGTCTTGATACATTTTTTATGTAATTATAATCTTTTTTCATCCTTTATGTAATTTTCTTCTTGATATGTCTTTTATGCTATTTTTGTTTTTTGAGTCTTTTAGAAAGTTTTCGTCTTTTTCTGTCTTGTTTCATCGTTTACGTGGTTTTGGTCTTATTGAGTCTTTTGAAAATGATTTCAAGCCACAAATTACCATCTGGTTTCTTCAACTTTCACTTAGGACCAACATTCAGCCTTTAAACTTGAATGAAATATTGATTTGACATTTATTTATTATTGATATTGAATGAACATTTTTGGCCGTATCGCTCAGCTCTAGTGACTTCACACTGTGTATCTAGCAAAGTATCCACCAACCATCAGTTTTCATTGATGATGTGCAGTGTTTTTAAAGTGGTTTCATGTTTTCAGATGTTGGATACTTCATTTAGAATCAGACTCACCTCTGAGTGAAGATGAGAAGCAGAAAACGTCGTAGCGATGCAGGTGCAGGTGTCGCCTCCCGTAGCTCCTGACCCCCGGGCCGAGGCCGTGTCCTCCGCAGGGCACCCTGGGCCGGGTCATCGGGTACTGAACTGTCCCGTCGGCCAACCAGCCAGCATTGCACCAGTTCAAACCTTCCTTCCAGGACTGGAAGAGCTGAGTGAAGGTGGCCAGTGTGGCGTCCTGCTCCTCACAGGCCTGCTGGGCTCCCAGGAAGCTCAGGTGGTAGCGTCCTTGAGGATGCTGGTAGGGGAACACCACACCTGTGTGGATTCATTCAAAACATCAAGGAAAACATCTCTGAAGAGTCAAACCACAGAAAACATTTCTATTTCTGTACTAGTACCTCGGGCTGGGTGATAAAATGAAAATATGAATTAGAATTTTATATTGTGATAATTGCAGTTATGGTGTAAATCTTTTGGTTTTTAGGATTACATTTTGTTTTACTTAATTTTACTCTTGTGTATTATAAAATCAGTTTTACTTTTAACACACTATGTAAACATTCCATCATTTATTTCTAATCTTAAATAGTACTTTGAATATTACCACAGGTATCTGTGATGTGTGGTGATGGTACTAGGTAGAGGCTGTACCTTGTAGCTCCAGATGAACTGAGGAGCTCTTGTCCTCCAGTCCGTCCACCACCTCGCAGCGGTAATGTCCGGCATCGTTTAACTGAAGCTCTGTCATCACGAGAGCAGCATCTCCTGCAAAGTCCTGTCGAAGATGTACACGTCCTCTGAGAAACAAACAAACCATCAGATCATCATTAAAACCTCGTTGAGTCAAACAAGCTCCAGGTCTGACCATGTTCTCAAGCTCTAACTAATTATTACTAATTATTACTAAATTACTAATAATTTTATTTATTATTATAACTCATTATCATGACATGAACTTTTCTTTTTCTTTAAGGTTTATTTTGTTCACATTCTGAGCTGAAACACAAAATATTTCAATGTTAAAATTAATATTCAACTTCATTTTACTGTATATTTTTATGTTGATCAAAATTGTTATCTTTAGAATTGTTTTGCATGTTCTACCTCTAGATTTCTGAAATGTTTGGCTGTATGGTTTACGTTGTTTTGTGTGTCTTTTGAGTCTTTTACATCAGTTTTGTCTTTTACATAGTTTTTGTCTGGTGTTTTTCATCGTTTTCATCTTGTTTTTCTTTTACATTGTTTTTGTCTTGTTTTGTCTTTAAACTTCAAAGAACTAATGTCTTGACATTTATTGTGATAATTATTGATATCGACTCCAGCTCTACTGTAACTTGTCTCTTCCTCTGATTAAAGTGTATTAAATCATACTGATCTATATCATCTGTAAAGCATATTAAATTATATCAGAAAATAATCATCCTTTAATAGTTAGATGTCCTTTTAATAACCTGAAGTCCTCAAAGGTCCGGCTGCGGGTTCCAATGGCCACCAGTACGTCTGTCTCGGGTCCTCCGGCAGCGGGGATCCGGGACCATTTGATCCTGACCTCCCTGGGTGAACTCAGCTCAGGCTCAAACCAAAACCTGCAGGGCAGCGTGGCATTACCCCCGCTCAGCGCAAACACATAGGTCTGAGCAGAGTCCACGTGGATCTGCACGGCACCAAGATGAACTGTAGAGACATCATGTAAGAATACACATGGACCTGTTTAAACTGATCAAAACTGACACGTAAGGATATATACTTTATTTATGATTTTAATACTTTTTTTGTTTCCAGGTTCACTGAGGAAGTCGTGGTAGAGGAAGTGGTTTTGGTTTTGAGCTGCAGCCCTGGTCCAGCCTGAGAGGACCAGCTGGACCCCCGTCATCAGCAGAGCCTGAAGGCAACACACCATCATCTGTGCTGGACTGACAAATCCTGATCCTTTAAGTCTGACAAATTTATGACAATTATTTTAAGACTTGAATGTGCAATGGTTTTTTACTGTTTTATAGTTTTTATTTGTTGTTTACAATGTATTCTCTTTTTTTATTAGTGCAAGCAGTAGTGACAATGTACATCAAAACAAATGAAAATAAAGAAGATGAGCGAGGGGAAAAGAAAATAATAATAATCATAAAAATAAGAAAAATCTAATAAATAAAAACAAAAAACCCCCACAAAAAACACTGTATAAGTTGGGGGAAACAAAACAGTCTCTTCAGAGATCTGTCCAGTGATTTGGTTGGCTTTCCACCAAGCTGTCAGAGTCACTGCAATGAATGGATTTTTGAAACAACTGTGTTTTTTTACTGACTGAGTGAGGAAGGGGAGGTCTGAAATGCAGAGGTCTTGACAGTCATGTCGTTCTGTGTCCAACCAGGGTTGATATTGTTGTTGAGATTCTTGCAGCAATATGGATATGTATTGTAGGTGGTTTGCTAGGTGATATAATCTCAAATCTGGAGCAGCTAAGTTGCCTTGGTCTTTTGGTTTCTGCAAAGTAGATAATTTAATTCTTTTTTTTGTGTTTCCAGTAGAATTTGGTTATGATGGAGTCTAGACAATTGAACCAAAGATTTTGGGCAGTATTGTCATTTTTATTGTCGTTATTCTAGCTCTGACAGCTTGGTGGAAACATTAATACCTAGATATTTAATATTACCTGTTGATAGTGTAAATGGAAGGTTTTTTTAGATGCAGCATTCCAACCTCCCTCACAGAGTGGTAGGATTTTAGATTTGGACCCGTTTATGGAGTAATCTGGTATTGTTGAGAATATGGAGATGAGATTAAGGGCTTCTGGGAGGGTGCAACAGCTCTCTCAATCAATACACTTCTTATTTACTCCCCAAAATCAAATGTAGTGGCAGAACAGACCAGTAGAGGGCAGTAGAACACAACGTTAGTGAATATCCACTCTCTAAAATTAAAAATTACAACTTTTTAATCCCACTCAGACTTTTGTTCACTATACACAACTCTACACTCACTGTGATTAACATTACCGATTTAACCGATTTTTTTTAATTACATCGGTCATACGAGTAAAAACTACTTTTAAACCATTTTAAATGTTTACTTATGGCTTCATCCTGTGCCTAAAATCTGCTATATGTTTTATTATAATGTCATTCCGTTGTTAACATTCACAAAAGGTTTCTGTCAGTTTTGAATGTACTGTCGTTAGTGCAACAACCACCTGTGAAGCTCACTTAACAACATAAACACACCTGGACAACAGGTGATACGAACATCAGTCAAATAAAGTCAAAATGTGATTTGTAAAAACGAACAGATCGAAGCTCTAGTCTCTGAGGCTTTGTGTGACTACAGATCACATTTAAGGTTCTTTTTAGTTTACTGTTCTTCACTTACCACAGACACCGTGATCTTGTTCTTGTGCTGTTTTAAATCCCCTCGTAAAGTATTTTGATCCCGAAGAAAAAGATCTCGACAGTTTCTTCGGGGACAAACTGAAAATCCGAAAACGACACGTTGATTGATTCAGCCTAGTCTGGACGAAATGTTCAAAATACACAAAGCATCACTACATAATGTTTAAAAAATATATCAGATCTGTGTCGATTCTTTGTAAAAAAAAAAAAAAACGCCGCCTATTTAAAACGAAAGCAGGTGCATCAATTAAGACTAAGTTTAGTGTAAATGTTCGCGGAGAAGCAGCAGTTGTGATGTTTCTGCTGCAACAACAACAGCTGAGACTGTGTGGATTTTAAAAGTACCTGTTAGTGTGAGTGAGACTGAAGGAGGACAGTCCTGCGGAACTCAGACACTAGAGGCTTTAAAGCTGGACTCTACTTTCACTAATACTGTTGGAAAAAGAGAGTTTTAATCTCAATGAATCCTTCCCTCGTTAAATAAAGGTTAAAAAATATATAATAAAAACAGGTGGATAACTTAAGATGTTGTGCATTTGTGGTTTAGTGAATGACCGGTGTTATTATGAATGTGTGGACAATATATGGAGATTTGTTCAAGTCTCTGTTGCAAATGGGATCTTGACAATGAGATTAAATATAAAAAGAAAGAAAGAAAGAAAGAAAGAAAGAAAGAAAGAAAGAAAGAAAGAAAGAAAGTCAAAATCTACAGACATTCATCTACAGCTTTGGAAATAATTATTAGACGAGCAGTGAAATACAACAGTCCTTCAACATGAAATTTGATTTTCTGTTTCATGGAATATTAAATGTTTCTACATTGTTTTCAACATCAGAAAATTATGTTTTTGTTGTCATCAATTTAAATACAGATTATTTCTTTATTAAATTTGTTAAGCGAACACTTCATGTGTCTTTACATTTACATACAAGAATACCCTGATATCTTTACATTTATGACAAATATTGACCTTTCACTACTTACTCAGTAATTATTCCCAAAGCTGTGTATTCAAAAGTTAGAAGTTAAGTTAGAGAAGAAAACTTTAAAACTAAATAGCTGAATTATTTTTATTCCTCAAGTCAATAATGAGCTTTCATTCTGATATTCACTTCTTTTTCATGTCATCTTTCAGTTTTATGGTAACAAATATGCCTTTAAAATATAGTATATAAGTAAACAAAATAATGTATTCAACCAAACATTTTCATACTTTTCTTGTTAAATACAGTTACTGGTGTCCAAACGACATGCTGTAAGTCTGGTTTAATATGAGACTTTTATAGTGTTATAAGACATGGCACGGTTTTATATTGTCTCATTGTTCTTGTCTTATTTTCACAAACACCTCTTACATGATGACTATTCTAATCCCGACAGTAACAAACATCCTCCTTTATGTTTGTACAGCTGTTTGTGCAGGAGTATGTTGGGAAAACTCCTTCTACCGCAGATGTTTGTTGAAGACAATCCCTACATCTTTCCAGCTGGGTTCTGTGGTTTCCTGGAAACACTGTGATTTTTTTATGCTGATCCCGTCATGTTGTGAAAAACATGCATGAAATACGTGTTTTCATACAGTAGACATACACATGGGCAGATGACAGATGTGTTCGAGATCCTCCATCTTCCTCTGCAGTGGTTTCTTAGAGATGAAAGCTGCTGCCAGGGGCCAAACATGCCGAGACTATGAGCTTAACACGGAGATGAAGGGGCTAAAAGGGTGTAATTACTGCCATAAACAGCAGGACCAAACCGGCATGGAGGAGAATCACAACGTTTCTGTGGTTGGACAGTTCCTGTGAGAAAACATTATAAGAATGCAAATGGCTTCATTTTTTAGTTTAAAGCCAAATATTCCATCTAATGCTTCCTACTAGTACCTTTCATGTCGGATTTGAACATGATGATAAATCCTCCTGGCCCTCACAAAATTGAAAAAGTGGTACTTGTTACTGATGTTCAGCTTAGTTTCACTGACTTTACTCATTGACAGCAGTGGAGTTGAGTAGTTTGCGAGCAGCTTACTGGAAAAATATCAAATGGTTTTCTACTTCTGCTCCAGAAACGAAATGATGGCAAACAGCATGACAGACAACATGCACAGGCGACATACAATACAGCAAAAGGCACCACTTCAATATGTTACAAGTTTAGGAAAAGTATATTGAATAGTGTCCAGTTCTGCCCTGGAAATAAAATAATGACAAACAGACAGACATATTGATTACTATACTAACCATAAGTACTGTATATGTATTTAAAAAAGCACCCCCTAGAGGTGTGTTCACACCAGATGTTGTCTATTGAATTAATAAGTCAAACTTGACCAGAGTCTAAACTCTCATGTCATGTGGACATTGTCTGTGTGATCAACTCATATATCATATACATCATATAACATTATATAACTCTCAAACAAAGGACAAAATCAAACATGCTCAATGTTATGGACTAAAACGTTCCAAAAAATATTTTGACACTGAGTTTGTTGCTTTAAGGAAAAAAAAACACAGACGAGTTTGAAAAAGTTGCTTTAGCATATTTCACATAGTCTATATCAGCAGATTTAGCTGGTGGTTCACAGGCTTGTCTGGTCATATTCATGAGAGCTGTACATTTAATCGTAAAATCAGTCTTTCTTTAAGATTTAGGAGGATTTAAGGTGATGCAATTGCAGAAATGAAAAAAAACTTGAAAAAAAAATAAATTTTGGATTCACTGATAGTGAGCAGAGAGAGGTACTGTTTAAAACATGCAACATGTGAGTCGGGTGGGTTACGGGTTACAGGTGGGTTACGGGTGGGTTACGTACGGGTGGATAAGGGGCTTTGAGGTTTTGACATACTGTGTCGCTGTGCAATTGGTGCCTTTTGACACGGTTTACTGTTTGTGTGTCACAAAATTGGAAAATTCTAATAAAAAGTGTTTGAAAAAAAATCACAACAATTTTTTGTATTTAAGTTTTTGTATTTTCTTATGTTAGTTTAATGTTTGACTTGACATTTATAAATGAATGATCTGTGGATATTCTGTGATAACCAAGCAAATAGTCTCAAATCAAAATCACAAGTAGCAATGCATGTCCACAACACCTATGTTATCAGTCCAAAGTTTGAAAAGCAATGGATGTTTAAAGAAACAAACAGAGATTTCTTATCACTTTTAATAAATGATCTCAGTTCAAGACCAACAGTCAATAAAAAAAGAATGTAAAACCATGTTTATTTTCTACACATCTTTCTACATAATTCACATTTGCTGTAAACATGATTAAATAACAATAAAATTATATATGTCAGAATCAAATGGAAATCCTTTCTAAAATATGTAAAAAACATAGATGTCACATGAAAACCAATACAACATCACACAGAAAAAACTCACTTACTCATTTATTCGTTCGACCTGTTACATTTGAAGTGTGTGGGTTCAAATACTGTATCTTTTATATCTGGATACGTGGAAATCCCCAAGTGCTATGTATTGCACATGTGCTGCTTTATTGGACACGTTTGTGCTCCGTTAACTAGGACTGGGCGATATGGTCAAAAACGTTACCACGATACAAATGTTCATGTCAGTCGATATTGATAATTATGACGCTAAATGTCAAATCGTTATTGCTTGTAAGTTTAAAGGGTAGTTTTTGGTCCTGAGTGAAAGTTGAAGAAACCAGACAGTGATTTGTGGTTTTAAATTATTTGTGAAATTCATTCATTCATTCAAGATGTAACAAGACAAAAACACATCTGTTGTCTCTGATTTGGGGATTTAGTTCTTGTTTTGCTGTTTTGTAAAAGATGCCACATGATGAAAAAAACATAAAAGACGCAAAAGGACGAAAATGACATAAAAGACACAACAAGACGAAAATGGTGTAAAAGATGGAACAAGACAAAAACACACCTGTAATTCTGATTTTCTGAGTTTTGTTCTTTTGTTTATTTTCTTTTAATATTTATGTTTTTTTTAATTTTAAGGTGTTCAGCCACTGATCTCCAAGGCAAATCATCACAATATGAAGATTAAATCGTGATATGATGTGAAATAACATCATGATAATTACTGTTTTATCGCCCAGCCCTACTATTAACCACACAGTAGTTGAACGTTGAGCTGATGATTATATTGGTGAAGATGTTTTCATCTATTGACATGTAAAAATGCAAATGTTTTTCCCCGGTGTGAGACAACAAAGGCAGGACAGCAACACATTTAGTCAGTTTAGTCTGAAGACGGGAAAGAGCAACATTATCAAGTCTTTAGAGAGAACCTGAAATCAACATGAATTCTCATAAGGAGCAAACTACACATTTTAACCAACGCTGTTAAAAGCATGGATACTTAATGCTTAATATGGATGCTTAATAGAGTGCAGTGTCAAACATTAAAAACTCACTACTCAGAAAGTGCTACAGTCCCAACTACTCATCCAAAGGATCTTCAACATGAAAACAAACACTGTACCAAAACTCGGATTCTGTTCCAGATGCTTTTCCCGCTGCGATCGGAGGAGACGCAGAGGCTGAACGAGGACGGAGCTCTGACACACGGTGGGTTTAGTCGTCGCAGCCCAGCAGCTCCATGCGGAGGGTGATGCGCTCGTGCCACTCCCAGGGGACGACTCGGACAAACTGAGCGTAGAATGGAGGCTCAAACAGATTCTTCTTGTGAGTGTTGTTGTCAATGTTGCCCTGGAAAAGCTGCAAATAAAACATTCAGGGAATAATGATTAAAGTAATCACTTAAAGAACTGACTCAAAAAGAGGTGATGAGGGAGACGACATTACAGACACAAATAACAGGTTCATAAACCTACATGAACTAAAGATACTATGTGGTACTTAGGGACAGAGCCAGGTGATAACAAATAATTATATTATATTATATTGTGATAACTTCCTTTGAGATCAGCAATTATGTTATCGCACTATAATTTTATATCATCATAATTATCGATATTGCGATGTAAATCTTTTTGTCTTAGCGTTTACTTTGTTGACATTGTCAAATATAACACAAAATGTTTCAATGTTTAAGGATTTTACTTAATTTTACTCATGTATATTTTGATGTTGAATGAATATTTGCTAATACTTTGAATGTTCTACCTCTAGATTTATGAACTGTTCTGAAGTGTTTGTCATATTTAGACCATAAAAAAAAAAACTTTTTTCATCATTTTCATCTTTTTGCATCTTTTACATGGTTTTCATCTTGGTTTGTCTTTTACAAATAATTCAGTAATTTAAAACCACAAATAATTACAAATAGCAAATAACTGGTTTCTTCAACTTTCACTCTAAAGAGATAATGATTTGACATTTATCGTCATAATTATAGATATCAACTGAACTTTTTTGTCCGTATTGCTCAGTTCTAGTTACTTCACAAATAGCTGTATATGTAACAAAATATCTAACACTTTTATGAACATTTTTAGCATGGTAACATTTTTGGCCACATCACTCATCCTCTACTTTAGGATAACACGTCCACCAGTTGTCGTGTCTGGTTCATTAGGGGTTGTTAAGTATCTCTACTGCCTTCACACAGACGTTCAAACGTTCAAAAAACTCAGACAAAGCCCCAGGCAGCGTCATTATTCCTACTAGTTCTGAGTTCAGTAAAACATCAAAGCTTGTGTCACATTTTTATTGGATAATTTGGGTCCAGCCAATGTATAAAAAAAACAGCTTAACTTCTCTAAACAGGGATGGAAGAAAAATTTTCTGGAGAAAGAGGCCAGACAGAAAGGCTGAAATAATGTATTAATCTTAATAATCATCTGATAACAGAATGTTATGTTTTCTAGCATCCCCTTTTCAAATTTGGACTTAATACTACAAAAAGAAAGCAGATACTCTCAGAGCCAAAACAAAAACATACAGCAGCAGAAATTATGAAAGATTTATGAGTTCAGTTATTAAAATATGTAAGAGATGATGCAGGACTAGTGTGTAAGATCTAGTCTAAGATAAAAACAAAGTAAAGGCTGTTTGTCTAACTTTTTATACTTTACACGTCTGATGGTCAAAATGGTATTTCAGACTGTCTCTTCTCAGTCTGTGGTGCCACAGCAATGTCAAAACACAGCATTCAGTGTAATGGTTGACATGTCAATGCTAGTAGGTCTTTAAACTATCAATCACCAGGAGCAAGAATGCAAATGTTCGTATAGGCCATCGTTGTTCTTGTGTTATGTTCATACTGTGTAAAAGGAGTAGTTATAGCTCGAGCCACAGAATCTACATAAAGATGGACACAGTGACAGCCTCTAAACGTGAAGCCAAGACATCTCAACAAGGATTCTAGAACTGAAGAATAAAGATTGCAGTCTTCAGGTGTAAACATGTCAGAGCCTTGGAGTCTTAGAATGGAGACCAAAGGCTCTTCTGTTTGAATGGAGTCCTATGGGAGAAGTGGCTGAGTTCACTGAATAATCAACTATTTTGTGAAAACTGTTGCTTCCATAACAATCAGACGACCTCTGTGGTGATCTTTAACATCTTATCTGTAGACTGACAAATTGTGACACCACCTGATAAGATCTAACATTAACTAAATGATGGTTTTGTGAGACAAGTGACAGTTTGAGGTGTTGTGACAGACGAGGTC
>JAPQRN010001099.1:0-13730 GCA_037367275.1 Coranthus polyacanthus | reverse complement strand
AGACCAGACAATGAATCCATTCAGCCGTTTGCTTTCTCTGTCTCTCTCTCTCTCTCTCTCTCTCTCTCTCTGTCTCTGTGTTACTTGTCTGTCTCTCAGTGCGTTCTGAGGAGGCTCTCTACCTGTTGGCCACATGTTATTATCGTTCGGGGAAGCCCTATAAGGCATATCGGCTGCTCAAGGCTCACAGCTGTTCCACTCCGCAGGTTCGATTCCTGCTCGCAAAGTGCTGCGTGGAGCTTAGCAAGTAAGAACACATGCATTTATTAACTTCCTAGACATTTCCTCGTTCATCACAGTGTGTTTCTGTCTTATATAAGACACAAGAAGACAAAAATGATGTACAAGACGAAAACGATGTAAAAGACGCAACAAGAGAAAAACGATGTAAAAGACACAAGACAAAATTATGTTGCTTCCTCTTTAAACTACATCTGACTGTTGATAGTGGGACCATGTCATTGCATAAGTGGATTGTAGTCTGTCTGTCTCTCACCTGCCTCTCTGTGTCTCAGGTTGGCTGAAGGAGAACAGGTTCTGATTGGTGGAGTATTGAACAAACAGAAGAGTCAGGATGACATCATCACAGAGTTTGGAGACTCTGCCTCCTTCACGCTGTCGTTACTGGGACATATTTACTGGTAACAAAAATAAACCAGTTCACTGTTATTCTACCTTTGCTGATGGATGTCCTTGTTAAACAGCAGCTCCAGTTGTGTCTGAGTCTAAATGGATACTGGGCCCTGTTTCAGAAGCAGGTTTAACAGGTTTTCAGTTCCAGATCAGCTGATCAGAGTCTGTTCACTCTGAGTTCAGCACCTGGTGAATGAAAAAAAAAACCCATTATCAATGGAGCTAAGAGACGATGATTCACCACGTCATCAGGTCATCAAAAGGCAGAGCCTCCATGTTAATTCAGTGGAAGTGAAATAAAATGTGCATATGCATGCATTTGCTGACTATATGTGCATTTGTCCAAAAAAATTATAATAATAGCAAGGCAACTGTAGAGAATAAAAAGCCTGAATCTAGTAAAAACATCAATATAATAACTTCATCATTCATGGTAATTCATTCATCGTTTACCATCACTTCATCATGGATTATATTTATTCAGTTCTAATCGAACCTGATAAGAACGAAATGCAGGAGGCACCAAAAGGTTATAGGTTATAGAGTCATGAAATATTGTAGACAACATCATCTGAAAACAGCATCGTATTAAAACTAAATAAAGTGAAGAGCATGTACTGCAAATTTAAAGTAATTTAAACTGCCACACTGCTTATTCTAAAATATACATAGTATGTTCACTGAAAGTTTTCATACAGGCAGTAAGATGCAGGTGCTGTGAAGCTGTCATCTCTTAATGTGCATAACATCACTTTGTTAACCCGTTTTTAAAAATCCACTCGCAAAAAGGGAATGAAAATGGTTCATTTCATTCTGAGCTGAGAGTGAATCAGTGATACGTAATTTGAGAACAGAGATCTGTTTAAATGAGTCGCTGCAGCATCAAAACCATAAAACTTGGGAAACAAACTAATATAAAACAGGCTATAAAAGTGAATGTGGTCAGCAGCCAATCAGAGAGCTCCATCAGACAGCAGGAGGAGGAGTCACAGAGATTCAGGGTTTTTCAGAGAAAACCTGCCAGTAGCAGGTTTACGTTCACAGTGTAAGGTCACAATTATTACATAATCGACATCACAATTTTTTACAATAATGGTGATAATCCTTCCTTCCATTCACCTGTATAAAAGCTGGTGAAACTAATTGAAGTAACATTGTATCATTATTTCCACATCATATTCCATTTTTTCTTTCTTTTCCTATTTTTGTCTGCACACTGAGGTCTGTTGGATCTTAGAGAATTGATTGGTCAGTAGTGGTCAGTAGGCAGTGATTTTAGACGTTTTGATCCACTATCTGGAGCAGGTTATGTTTGCTGGGTCAGTTACCATGGTGATTTACCTTGTAAGAAGTAAACCACCTTCGTGATACTGAAAATCCTGACCTGAACCTTAATCCTTCATGACACAGGCCCCAGAACAGTTTGTTAAAAACCTTTTTGAAATCAAAGTGTCTACAACTGTCAAACTACATGCTTTATATCTACATAAACACAGTCTTCGTGAGTTGACATCTCACCTAAATATGTATTAAGAGGGAAAAACAGACAAAACTCACCCGCAACAGCAGTATCTGTGTGCAGTCATTATTGGTCGTGACCTTTGAATGCTGGAGTGACAATGGGTGGGACGAGCGGCCTTTGCCAACCAATCAGAGTTAAGTTGTATTGGACACTCACGCAGCCCACAACACAAATAGAATTCGAAGCTTTGTATTTCGTATTTCTCAATTTTCCATTTTTCTATCCAACACTCCACAAATAGAAATGTAGAAAAACGTCATAATCTTCACATTTATACAGGGTGTCTCAAAAGAAATGGAACACTTTTTTTTTTTTTATTTCAAGAAGACCACAGAGTAAGAAATATAGCAACATGCTTGGTAAAGAAAGTCTGCATCTCAGGGTTTTCCTATTAAAAAAAAATTTGATCTTTCAGTCACTTCTGAACAGACAAAATGTGAACCTCCATTTTGCAACAGCCGCAACTAGTGATACCCCAATTACTATTTTCAATTTCTCTTAAATATGTTTTTTGATGACAGCATTTTTCATTTCCTGATGAAGAGCAACAGACACTGATTATCAGGTAAACAAAAGAAGACCATTCAACCACAATATTCCTGTTTTATTTGGGAAGCTCAAATCTGATTCAGTATGCAGTATCAGAATATTTCAACCCTGATGTTTTGGTCAACCTGCACACAGGACCAATCAAGCACATTTTGCTTGATTGGTCCTGTTCAAACAACCTGTTCATCAAAAGACATTGGTGTAGCATTATTTGTGTGCAGTTGCAAAATGGAAAGGGGTTCACATTTTGAGAGAGACTGATGACCTGTCTGTCTTTCCACCCGTCTGTTCCTCTCTCTCTCTGTCTGAGCAGTAAGACAGATCGTGTGGCGAAGGGTGCCGAGTGTTTCCAGAGGAGTTTAACTCTCAACCCCTTCCTGTGGTCACCTTTCCAGAACCTCTGTCACCTAGGTAACACACACACACACACTTTGACGTGGTATGTCAGTGTTAAGCTGCTGTAAATAAAAACTCCTCCAACTATCACTATCTCACAAAACCAGATCTAATCAGGTGCAGTTGTAATGTGTCTTGTCTGTCCGTGACACAACTCATGTACCTTTATTTTTATAGGCCTTAAGTAAAGAAACCTGATTGATCAGGGTGTTGTATGTGATTCACTGTTAGTATGTAATGAAGCCTTTTTTTGACCAGAAAACATAATGGTCTATTTCACACAGTATATTTTAAACTTGGGTTAATAAACAGAGAAACTGCCTGTGTTTGTTTCAGGAGAAAAACCAGATCCAGATCAGGTCTTCAGGTTGTCCTCTCTACAGAACTCCTCTATAGCCCCGCCTCCTCAGTCTGTTAGTCCCGCACAGAACCCATCACACCGGCTTGACACCGCCCTCATGGAGACCCCACAGGACACACTGGTACATAAAACAAACAAACACACAGGGTACACTGGTATAGAAAACAAACACACAGGATATTGAGTGTTTTATGTTGGAATCTGAGTAGTGAATGTGATTATTGATTGGTGTTAAATGTGTCTTATTTTCTCTGCAGGAGTTGAATCGTTTGAATCTAGAATCTTCTAATGGTAAACTGACACCTGATTTGTCAGTTTCCTATATTGACTCCTCCCTCATCTCCCCGGACACCGGCTCTCTATTGGGTAGTACAGTTTCCATGGCATCAGCCGGCAGCCTATTGACTAAACAGAATAAACCCAAGAGTGGGCGGAGTTTACTGGGAGGACCATCTGCACTCAGTCCTCTGACACCCAGGTGAGTCTGATAAAGGTTAACTCCATCCATTCATTAACTACCGCTTATCCGGGGCCGGGTTGCGGGGGCAGCAGTCTAAGCAGGGAGGTCCAGACTCCCCTCACCCCAGACACCTCCTCAAGCTCTTCCGGTGGGGCCCCGAGGCGTTCCTAGGCCAGCCGAGAGATGTAGTCCCTCCAGTGTATCCTGGGTCTACCCCGAGGCCTCCTCCCGGTGGACATGCCCGGAACACCTCCCGAGGGAGGCGTCCCAAAGGCATCCGGAATAGATGTCCAAGCCACCTCAGCTGGTTCCTCTTGACATGGAGAAGTAGCGGCTCTACTCCGAACTCCTCCCTGGTGACTGAGCTCCTCACCTGATCTCGTAGGGTGCGCCCAGCCACCCTGCAGAGGAAACTCTTTCGGCCGCTTGTATCTGGGATCTCGTTCTTTCGGTCATGACCCAAAGCTGATGACCATAGATGAGAGTAGGAACATAGATTGACCAGTAAATCGAGAGCCTCGCCTTCCGGCTTAGCTCCCTCTTCACCACAACGGGACCGATACAGCGGCCGCATGACTGCAGACGCTGCACCGATCCGCCTGTCAATCTCCCGTTCCATCCTCCCCTCACTCATGAACAAGACCCAGAGATACTTAAACTCCTCCACTTGAGGCAGGACCTCTCCACCAACCTGGAGAGGGCAGGCCACCTTTTTCCATTCGAGAACCATGGCTTTGGATTCAGATTAAGGTTAACTCAAACCAACAAAATATTAAGAAGCTTTTAGAAACAGAAGGTGACAACACAACCTCTACAGAAGGTGTGTCGGTGGGTTTGAGGACATCCTTGAAGTCTGATGATGTCTTAAACATTGTGGGTGAAGCACCGCTTCCTCTCCTCTTGGCCTCACAATACCTGTCACCTGCTTCTGGAGTCCCACAAGCCAACCAAGCTCAGTAGGGCTCCTTCAGCTTGACAGCTCCATTTACCGTTGGTGTACACCCACAGGTTCAGCAATTACCACCATGACAGGCACAACAACTTTACAGCCACAACTCCATACAGCTGCCTCAGCAGTGGAGGCCCTGAACACGGTCCATTCAGACTCAATGACCCAGCCTCCCTCAGGATGTAGATGAAACTCTGGAAAAGTTGGGCATTAAAGATCTTCTGGACAGGAGACTCTGCCAGATGTTCCCTGCTCACCTTCACTTTACATTTAAGTCTCACTTCCAGGTGTTGATCAGCTGACAGATCAGCTCCTCTCCTCACCCGAGTGTCCAAGACATACGACCACAACTCTGATGAAACGACAACAAAGACAATCATTCTAGGGTGTCTTGGTGCCATGTGCACTAATGAACACCATGGTTCATTGTGGACAAATGGTGATCAACTCAGAAGTTCAATAACAGAACACCACTTGGGTTCAGATCAAGTTGTTCCTCCCTGTCACACCCCTCCAGGTCTCACTGTTGCCCATGTGAGTATTGAAGTCCCAGTAGAACAGTGGAGTCCCCAGAGGGAGCACGTTCCAACACCACTAGAACCTCTGAACTACTGTTCGTGAATACGGACCACAGTCAGAGCCTGGTCCCGACCTGAAGGCGCAGAGAACAACCCTCTGGTTCACCAGGAAAACTCCAGTGTACAGGCAACGAACCAGGGGCTACGAGTAAACCCACACCTGCTCGTCACCTCTCTCCAGGACAACTCCAGAGTGGAATAGTCCAGACATACACGAGGTTTAGGAGTCCCGTGGCTGAAGGACCGACAACTATGCACTTGCCAACAAGGCCTGGCTCCAGGGCAGAACCCTGATCCCTTTATTTTCTTCATAACATCTAGTTTAATCGCTTTTAGTCTGGTCACGTAGGACCAGTTTGCCATCGGAGACCCTACAGGGGCTGATTGACCCCGACAACACAGTTCCTAATACTATACGGGCACTCAAAACTCGAGTTCAGGGAGGGAAACTTGGAAAACTAAAGGTTCCATATTGTGCAAAGACCTTTTCTTCTTGTTCACCATGAAGCATTAACATTGGAGGAAAGACCAAACTGATTTTACCAGTTCAGTTTAGTTTTTCAGTTTGTTCATTGGAGTTTTCATTTAGTTATAGTGTTTTGTTAATCTCGGTGAATTAAATAATTTTTTCACTACTAGTTTTAGTCTTAGTTTTCATCAACTATTGTAACTCTTGTGTTTGTGTGTAGTTTTGGTATCCTGCCCCTGGATCCCAGCCCAGGAGACCCCACATATCTACAGAACTTTTCAGCTACAATGGATACGCAGTCTACAACGCCAAACAAGAAGGTACAAACACACAAAGTCAAATAAACTCAGATGTATAAACGATTATTCAGAATGATGAGGTAACAGAAGGCAGAAGCATCTGCTTCATCTACCTCCGTTTAACATTAATGCAACAGTGGTAAAAGTTTCCTCCAGTAGAAGAACAGATACTGTAAAAACAGACTGTGGTAAAAGTGACAAAGTCCAGGCTCTGAAATGTGTTCAAAGTATAAAAGTCTAAAGTTGGCCTTTGAAGGACATTTCTATTGAACTGAACCTCAGGTCATATTAATATAATGTGAAGACTATTAAACATTCTAACTTCAAATCAAATCAAAAATCAAAACCAATAGACTGAAAATATCAACATTAACTTCACTCCAATGTGTAAATCTGTTTTCAATGTCAGCAACAGAACTGAAACATTGACACCTTTTCTGCATCTTTTACGTTGTTTTGCATCTTTACATTGTTTTCAGCTTGTTGCATCTTTAATGCTGTAAAAGAGTAGAAAATTCCAAGATTTATGTCAAAATGTAGGGAGTAAAAGGAAACGGCTCTCAGATTAAATGATTACTCAAGTAAAGTAGGGTATTATAGTATTTAGAGTCAGTAACAATGCTCACTGTGTTTGTGTTTCAGTCTGTGTCCAGAATCAGTCAGTCCAAATCTGTCTTCAGTCAGAGCGGAAACAGCCGAGAGGTTCTACCAATCCCCTTCAACCAGACACAGAGCTCCGCCCCTCACACCAGGTAACTATAGAGACACACATGAAGCATCTTAAATGTAATAAAAATTTTCATTTTTGGTGTTTTAGCTGAGACTGTGAACAAGATAAACCCAAAAGAAAAATGTATATTGCTCTACCTCAAAGTCAGTGATTCCAGTTAAGAAGTCTTATATTATCCACTGGCTGCTGTCAGAGCCACATTCTAATGTTACTGAGTGGAACAGTATCGTAGTATAACTCTTACTCCTGTCTGTAGTTATTGTACAACATAGTAATTAAATACTAAAGTCATACCCAATATGTAGACATTTGACCTATATTTCTGTCTGATAACCTGTTTGTCTGTCAGCGGTTCTCCTCAGGTCCTCAGTCCCAGTATGTCTGGTCCTCCAAACGTTCAGCCCAGAAGAAGCTCCAGACTGTTCACTAGTGCCAGTTCCACTGCCAAGGTAAGTACATACTACTGTCTACTACTACAGTACTAATATACCACCAAGGTACCTCTGACTGACCCCCTAACCTCTGACCTCTATCTGCAGGAGAACAGTAAGAAGTTAAAGATGAAGTTTCCCACAAAGATTCCCAACAGGAAAACAAAGTGTAAATCAGCAAAGACGTCAAACAGCAGCAACCTGAATGAGAGTCTGGACATCCTGAGACTGGATCCAGGCCTGAGTCTGCCAGACACCAAGATCCCCCAGTACCAGAGGGCAGCAGCAGGTAAGACCTGAACCTGAATTTGTATGTTCCACTCTGAGCTACGCCAGCTGTTAGCCAGTTAGTCATACCGACCATAGTCACTCTGGATAAAGTGCTGCACAAAACCTTTGCTTTCCTTGATAAACTCCATCTCAGGTTGAAAGGTTCAAGTTCAAAGTGGATGACATCACCAGGGCTAATACGGATACCTCACAGGGCCCTCAAGGCAGTTTGTCACTTCACATCAATATTGTTTGGCTGATGATCTGGTCACTCAATATTGTAATCCACTTGCAGTGTCACATTTTGGCTAAAGGCCATAAGTGCCACTAGTGTTGGCCCTGGCTGGTGTCAGGAGCTGTGATGCCTTTAAATGACATTCCAAATACAGGAAATCCCTGCTCCGCCCCACCAGCAAATAACCATAGCAGTTTTCTGTGTATTATATCCAGAAAACTGAGCAAGCAGAATTCAGTCACATTTTCGGTACACTTCAATTAGGATAAAAAACTAATAACAATTATCATTTTGACAGAGTGGGTAGAGAAGGCCCTGCTGGCCCCAGACAGCCCACCTGTATCTGTATCACACATGTACCTTTACCTGAACCACACATACACCTGTATCTCTACATACACATGTACTGTTGTTGTGTGTCACTATAAATATGTCCTCCTGTATTATTTGATCGGTCTGTTTGCACTTCAGCAGATCTACTGCTGTATGTTCAGGACACACAGGATGTGGAGCACGTCATGGCTGGAGTAAAACATGACTGCGTGATATCTTGTCTCTTCTTGATTGTGCATGATTTCATGGTCTTATGATTGATCTTGTGTAATTGCGTGCTCTCTTGTGATCATGTCCAGTTGCTTGTGTATTTACAGACAGTGTGATGGCGTTGCTACGGGAGTTGGGGCGGGGCTACCAGGCGCTGTGTTCATACAACTGCAGAGAAGCTATCAACATCCTGACATCACTTCCTCCTCAGCACTACAACACCGGCTGGGTCCTCACACACATTGGACGTGCATACTTCGAACTGGCAGAATACACGCAGGTAATGCACACCTGACATCAAAGTAGTGATTTTTGTTATCTGTGTTGTGTTTATCATACGTTTTGTGTTTGCAGGCAGAACGTTTGTTCAGTGAAGTTCGGAGGATTGAGTCGTACAGAGTTGAAGGTATGGAGATTTACTCAACCACACTATGGCATCTTCAGAAAGATGTGGCTTTGTCAGCGCTGTCCAAAGACCTGACAGACATGGACAAAAACTGCCCTGAGGTAAGGACTACACCTTTCAGATACACTTGTGTAAAATAAGAACTACACTTGCATGAAACAAGAGTTATACCTCTGTAGGGATCGGCTGATATGTTTTATTGCTTTAGGCCTGATACTGACCAATTATTAGTAATCAAGAAGACTAATTGATATTTGGAATTTAAATACATTTTCCATATAAATTAAACTCTTAGTATCAAACTTCAGAATAACTCCAGCACAAAAGTTTACCTGTCATAATATTAATAATAATATTTCAACAATATTTATTGACAATACTCACACTGAACTGGAGGTGTTAGCAGATTTTTAAATTAGTTGCATTTTTTAAAAATAATTTTCTCACATATATATAAATATAAAATATTTATATTTTATATTTATATATATAAAAACATTCTGACTCTGATAATCCTAAAAATGTGATTTATCAGCTCAGATAATCGGTCTATCCCTACACCTCTGTCTTAATGAAAGTCAAATTCAAATGTTGCTTTATTGGCATGATAAATCTCAACATTCACTTTTCCAAGACCTCAGTTCAGAAAATTAGAACAAAATAACAACAGAAATGAAGATAAACATACATTCAGTGGTACAGTTACAAGTTCAAATGACTCCGTGTCTTGTAGGCATGGTGTGTTGCAGGAAACTGTTTCAGCCTGCAGAGGGAGCACGATATCGCAATCAAGTTCTTCCAGAGAGCTATCCAGGTAAGATGCAGCTGTTAGTGTGTTTATTGCTGGTTCCAGTCACCATACTAAACTGGGTCAGGTGTGTTCAGGTGTGCTGATCCCCTGTGTTTTCGTTCAGGTGGACCCCGGCTTCGCCTACGCCTACACTCTGCTGGGACACGAGTTTGTTCTGACCGAGGAGCTTGACCGAGCACTCGCCTGCTTCCGCAATGCCATCAGAGTCAACAACAGGCACTACAACGCATGGTAACCACTACAACCACAAAGTGTATGTCAGGTGTAATGCAGACCTATCACCATGGTAACTGCCCACCTGTATGTGTCTCTGTCAGGTACGGTCTGGGAATGATTTACTACAAACAGGAGAAGTTCAACCTGGCAGAAATCCACTTTAAGAAAGCTCTGAGCATCAACCCACAGAGCTCTGTGCTGCTGTGTCACATTGGAGTGGTACGTTAGAGTTAGCATGTGCCATTCACTAACTCTGACCTGTTAGGTTTAGGCTTATTCACTAACATGGACCTGTTAGCTTATGCTTATTCACTAACACGGACTTGTTAGCATTCGCTAATATGTATGTGTTCTGTGTCTGTTTGTGTATGTGTATATTCATGTGTTCATGTATGTGTCCAGGTTCAACATGCGTTGAAGAAGTCTGATGCGGCTCTGGAGACTCTGAACCGAGCAATTGGCATCGACCC
Organism: Coranthus polyacanthus; assembly: GCA_037367275.1. Lineage (NCBI taxonomy): Eukaryota > Metazoa > Chordata > Actinopteri > Kurtiformes > Apogonidae > Coranthus > Coranthus polyacanthus. Next base: position 3,402 of record JAPQRN010001099.1, on the reverse strand, counting down.
CAAAAACCCTCTCTGCAAGTTCCACAGAGCCTCCATCCTGTTCGCCAATGACAAGTACAAGGTCATCAATACTTATCAATACAGTATCAATAGTTATCAATGCAGTTCCAGTACAGATTAATACACATTGAGTACTGACCTATCTGTTTAATCTGTTTAATTCAGGCGGCTCTTCAGGAGTTGGAGGAGTTGAAGCAAATTGTTCCCAAAGAGTCCCTTGTTTACTTCCTCATAGGAAAGGTATGTCCGGCTTACCTGTTCTGACCTCTGACCTTTACCCCTCTTGATGACTCACCTGTCGTTACCTATGACCTGTGTGTGAACAGGTGTATAAGAAGCTGGGGCAGACTCACCTGGCTCTGATGAACTTCAGCTGGGCCATGGACCTGGACCCAAAGGGAGCCAATAACCAGATCAAAGAAGCCATTGATAAGAGATACCTGCCAGAGGATGAAGGTACAGCTCACCAATTCATCCTCTTTATTCTATTTTTAATGCTTCTATTCTCGTTTTACTGCTTTTATTCTCATTGTGCGATGTTGTCTGTTTTCTCATTTATTGCGTCTCTATCCTGCATCTTGTGTCTTTATCCTCTTGTTTTGAACTTCATCTGTCTTGCTTTTGTTTGTCCTTATAGTTTTGTGTTGTTACAAGAACCTCCTCAGTTTCCTGTTTTTTCTTTGTCATAACACTTTGTAAATGGCTGTTTTTATATAAAGCTATATGCCTGCTAAAACACACGAATCAAACATCAATATGACTGAAAAGAATGGTGTGCTCTGACTTTTCTTAGCCATTCAAAATTTATGGCAACAAAAATCACAAACAAATGTGAAAGTGGTCAGACCCACCCTTCTCTAGAGCCTTATCATTTCATCATACTTTAACATGGAAACATGGTTAAAACTTTAAACGAGTCACAAGACTTCAGACTTTATTTGTCTCAATCAGTATCTCAATATCTAGTCCAGTATTTATGAAATCACAGTTTGTTTGATGTTTTTTCCTGATGAGTGGAGAGGCTCTTGCAAATATTCAAAACTTGTCTATTAAAACTACTGTCACTGTGAGACCATTTACAACATGTACACCACTGTCTCAGGCACAGAGGTGGATTGTTCCAGGTGCGAAGGTGGACGATGGTCATAAAAAGTTATTGATCAGTTACTGATTGTTCCAGGTGCGGAGGTGGACGACAGTCAGGAGAGCAGTATGACAGATGCCGATGACACGCAGCTCCACACGGCCGAGAGCGATGATGTCCTCTAGCCCCGCCTCCATCTTAAACCCCACCCCTGTTCTACTCAAGCCCACCCCCTGCCCTGATTGGCCAGAGGAGGAGTACTGTTGCTAGGCAACACTGTGACAAACAGGTCCTTCTCTGAACAGACTGCTGCTGCCACACCCCCTTCCTTCTCTTCCTCAAACCGTCATCAGAGCGTTTTTTTTTTATGTTCTTTTTATCATCGTTACAGAAGTAATCAATAAAACATGTAAACCCGCCCATTGCTGCCTGTCATTCATCAATAACCAATCAGATTATTACATCTAATAATATGGGTATAAATATATGGGTATATATGGCTAATAATATGTATTCATGATCAGTTTGTATATTTCAATTTGGATCAATAGAAACACAAAAACAAGAGAATATGAACAAAACAGATTAGGAAAAAACATCTGTTAAAAAGGTTTATCTTCTCTGAGTCCACAGAAGGACATACAATTCTAGTTTCCTCTCAGACACTTGAATTACAATATGATGGAAGGAAATTATGGAATTTATGACCAATGACGACAAAAACCTGTCAGGCATGGCAGCTTGAATTACAACTTAAATTTTGATTTACTCATTTTTTAGTGCAAAAGCCCCTAAGGATTCCTTTTCTTCTTTTCCCAGAAGATTCATATTTTTGAGGGACTTAACATACTTCGAAAGTCTCAAAACTTTGCACACAAGTCTGAACTGGTGAAAAATTGTGGTTAACACCTCATAGAAAATCTGAAAAATTCACACTAACCCCACATGAGGTTTGACTTAGATGTACCAAATTTGGTAGAAACGTATCAGGTCCAGACTCACAAAAAAGCCTCCTGGAGCCAAACCTTAAACCCAATGGGAAGTTCATCATTTTGGTTTGAATATGCAGTTTTTGCCCTCTTTTCATCATTTCCAGATGTATTGTTGACACAGGAAGTGATATTGAAGTCCTTTGTAAAGCATCAAACCTAACCCTAACCCATGAAAATAGACCAGACCTGAAGACGTCTACGTTCCCATATTAACCTGTACCTTTAACTGTAAATAAACTGGATATAAAGTGGTATTTCCTATATTTTATCTAATTGTTATATTTCCATCATGTTCTGTAATTTGCACTGTAGAATATAGGACTTCAGTACAACACTAGATACCACAGATATATACGTGTTCAGATTTATAAACATTACGTATTCATGATTGTATTGACATGTAATGTGTGTGTTCCACCAGCAGATGGTATTGTTGGTCTAATTTGTGTTCAATTATTTCACTAACACTCTTCAACAGGCCTATGCACAAAAAATTGTTAATGAACCCAGATTGCAGAAGTGGCTGCTTGGACCAGTATATACAGCTTCTTCTAGAGCAGAATTCATGTTTGAACTTTAACCAAAGTTAACTCCTCTGCTGTCCTTTCTGTCCGGACAACTCCAATAAGAATGAGGAACTGCTGCAAAATAGAACACACTGAACAGACTTAACAATGACTCCAGGAAAGGAAACACTAGAAACACAACAAACTGTGCCTTGTGATGTTGGATGTGATGAATTGATCAATTCCTCTGGAGGAGGATTTGGAGATCTTCCTTTTTATCCCAGCCTTCAGTCTGAGTTGCCCCCTGCTGGTCTGGAAAAAATATGGCAGAAAACATCTCCTCTTTCAGACTCGTGTCCCTGACTCAGTCTAAAGCCCAGTTCAGACATAACATTCACAACAACACAAGCTGCAACATGCAAACAACTTGCAAAGCTCCAGTCTGCATTGTTCTGAAAACCTGCCAGTTCAGACCAGTGACAAGACGAATCGTTTCCATAGTAACGACTCTCTGTACTTCTGTTCTAACTCCTGCTTTTCAGGCTATATGTTGCTGGATACACTTCAAAGTGACTTAAAATGTGAATGAGGATATTGATAGTGAGTTGTTTACTGCAGCTGTATTTCTGGTGTTGATGAAACAGTGGTTTTCACCCAGAGGGTCTATAATTTCTCTGTCTCTTCCTGGATCAGTTGTGTTGTTTAGAGGAGTTGGTGTCACCTCTAATAATCGGAGAAGAATCAGAAAACACAGACTATGAGACAGGATTTCAGCAGGAGAACAGCTGATAATAACCAACTACAGCCATAAATACTGAGA
>JAPQRN010001096.1:0-13750 GCA_037367275.1 Coranthus polyacanthus | reverse complement strand
AATAATAATAATAATAATAATAATAATAATAATAATAATAATAATAATAATAATAATAATAATAATAATAATAATTGGGAATCGTCCATAACACTAAGAAAATGTTTTATTTTGGACCTGATGATGTTTCATCCCCTGGAGAACATAAATGTTAGTAGTTTTCACAGCAATCCCACAAAGTTCCCTACAGTGGTCAGACTGATGTCCTGCTAAAACCTAAAGAGTGTTTTTCAAATGCTCCATGATTCATTGACAATGGCAAAAACAATGTGGTTTTGCAAATACAAACCATCATTAACAAACATTTCTAATATGTAATGCTTTAGAAACAACCACAGCATGACCTACAAGGGCATCTGTACAACATTATTGGCTTTTGTTTTGGTTGGAAATGAGCTCAGTCTGTTTATGTCTAATCTGGTAAATACTTCACACATGCCAAAATCAGAGCTTTCTCACTTTGCTTGCAGTCTAATACGCTTAGTGATATTAGAAAGAGGTCTGGATAAACAGGAAGGCAATCATTTATTTAAATCATTTAACTGTACACTTCATGTTGCTCAACTCTACAGGGATTCACGTTGTGTGATATTGTAGAGGAAGTACAAAACTGGTTGTTAGATTTGCTCATAAACTGAGGTGCAGAGCATTCAGTAGCACAGAATGACAGCATGGCAGGACATTTTAACCAACAATTGTAAAGTAGCAACTAGGATTTTACTGGACAAGAAAAACCGTGAGAAGTTATACTTAAGAGCGAAAGCAGAACATCTGCTCAAACTGCAGTGTTTTGGGTCGTGTGGTAAGAGCTGAGATTCACAAGTCGTCTCAGAAATGAGGAAGAGGCAGCTTGTTTGTAAAGTACACTGAAAATGTGTCACAGTCACACACTGGGATTCTCTCAATAAGACCTGAAATGAGAAAGTTGGCATTTAAGGATGATGCCGATCAAAATAATGACTTTCACCTCATACATCACACACACTCCCTCAAAGCCTGGAAAATTCATTTAAAATGATTCATTTCATGGGTCTTACTGCTGTGAAAGGGAATGTTTAAGAGCTCACTGCCAGGAAACTCTGGTTTGGTCACTAGAATATCATGTGACCAGACATTGCGCAAGAAGGGAGAGTTAACTTCTCCAAATAGCAATAGAATAGAATAGTCATTTCTATTTGTGTTTCCACCGCACCGGGAAAACCATGTCGATTATGCAAAATAGTTTTTTTTAAAAAGCAAAAAAAAGCAGCTGTTTATACTCTCTCTACTCTCTTCACAATGACAGGAAATGTCTGACTCTTGTCCTTGCGCTGATCCCAGACGACTTCCATGTTTTGTGAACACCCTTATTTTTCTGTTTCCCTGAATGAAATCTCTGCTGAATAAACTTTAAATGTTTGGGACTTTTTTATTTTAGATCCATTAATATGTAGTATGTGTATGTGTATGTAGTATGTAGTATGTGTATATAGCAATCACAGACAAACTAATTAATCCTGGTTTTATACACACCTGGTTTGGCAAAACAACGGTGGAAAACAACACTACACATCTTTTATGTTATTATGACAAGTGTACAGATTACGTGGACTGCATTTATTAAATCTGTGTGGTCTTGACATGTCGTCTCTGGTCTGTGTGAAGCTGTTTTGTGAGAACAGAAAAGGTCATGGGGTGTAGGTTTCCTCTATATAACCAATTCTCTTAAACCTCTACTGAAAGTTTCTATAATGTAGGTGTTAAAACACAAAACACTGAAATGCAGTTGCAGATATTAAAGTCAGACCTGGTTGCACTTGGTTGAACAGCCCCCTGGATAGTGATGGTCCTGCCTGGCATCAGTCCACCGTTGATGACGCTCTGATAAGGAACAACCTATGCAGAGACAGCAATATTAATCACTTCAAATACACTCCAAATTTCCTTTTGTCTTAATCTAGGAGGGACAATCAGGGTTTCCCCTTTTTGAAGCTGTGGTGGTGGGAGCTGCATGGGAGGCGGAGAGCCGCGCCACGCCGTGTCACTGTTGCTTCACTGTGGCAGCGAATTTGTTTTATATCATGACAAATGAAAGAATTTTCATGAAGAACAGTTATTTATTAATCTATTTTCAAAGCTTGTATTCTGTCTGAGAGCACTTAATTTTTCTAGATTAAAAAAAAAAAACAATTCCAATGCTCTTTGCTTTTTCTCTTCTTTTCAAAATACTTTAAAATACTCATCTGAAATTGCAACCAGTGATGAGTCATTAAGGACAACAAGCTGATGTTAAGCTAGGTGATTCTTAAACGTAACACATGAGGGACAAAGTAAAGTTTAACGTTACTTTCGGTAGCAATGTCAAAATTAAGGTCATTTTCACAGGCTTAAACAAGAAATACATTCATTAACTTGAAATAATTTTCTCTCAAACTTCCTCCATTTTTTGGGGGGTTTTTTTGTTTTTTGGGGGGGGGGGTTGAGTGCCAACTGAGCTGATGTTCAACAGGTGCAGCTGCTGTAGCTGCAGACAGGAGATTCCGGTGCACGTTTTTCAAAATAAAGCGTAGAGGAACATTTTTTATAAAATTTGAAATGTTTAATTTCAAACGAATAATGTTCAATAATGCATAAATAATAGGCTATATATATATATATATATATATTTAGACAATATATCATATAGTATAGTAATGTTTTCATGTAAAAAAACAAACAACTAATTTTTCAGGCGTAGCGGCTTTTATTTTACCGTGGCAGTGCGCCACGATCAATTACATGTAGGGGAAACCCTGACATTCATTCAGATCATACGACGGCTGCTGCTTTTCCATCATGCAAATTATTCAAAGAATTCAAACAGGGTCATTTTCATACTCAACACCATTCACTGAGCCCCCTCATGCCCCCAGTGCATGAAGCATTGCCACCCAGAAAGAAACCACTCCCATCAGGTTTTGTACATGACACAAATGTAGGCACCCTTTGTGATTTTGGTAATTTAATCATCAAGTAAAAAATATGTGTGTCCTTCAGGAGCAATACACGTTTCCACCATGTGATGTTGCTGTTTAGTGGGTGTACCCACTGGTCGCTGCAAAACAGGTAGTCCGGACAGAATCAGTGACTACGTTTACAAGCACAAAATATTCCAGCTTTTACTCTTACTCTGAATAAATACAACAATTTCCCAGTGGTGGCAGATGTTCGAGTGTGTGAACACAGCCTCCCTCTTTCATGCTTTCAAACACCTTGAAAAAGTCAGCTTTTCAATATTTCTTCATATCCAAAAAACAGTTTGTCCTCTTTCATAATGAGAGTAGGTGTGTTTTTCCAAATGCCCTGATGCTGCGCCCTGCACTCAGTGCCACCCAAGAACTAGCCAAACAACACAGATAACTTTCACCCCAATTCCAGAATGAAAGTGGAGGGTGTCAGACCAATTTACAGCACTGGCACAGAGCTAACGAAATGTGGAAATAGGTCTGGATATAAGAGATAACAGATAACATCCCCTTAAACAATAGACTTTTAACTGAAATTGTGGGAATTTTATAAATGTTAAACTAACACTTTCCAAACTATAACACTTGTTTGTAAAATGCTTGTATTATTGAAGATGACAAAATGATTTTTGCCACAGTCATGCTGAGCCCATGTGGTTTTATTACTTACAGATAAATGATGCAGTGGATAAGTGATCACAGATCATGGGTGTTCAGCTTAGATATTCCTCGTGATTCCTTAAAAGTTTTCATTCCTAACCCTAACTTTCTCACACATTTGAAGCCAAGCCTTTGACCCATCTTTGCTCCTGAAGGACTGGACCTTTCCTGGATGCTACTTTTGCTTTTGACCCAGTCATGATTCCAGTCACCAGCTGACATCACCTGTTTCAAATGACATGTTTTACCTCCTTCCTGGGCTTATTCTGCCTCCGTCTTGGGTTTTTTTGGAATGCAATGCAGGCCTGAATGGCAGGAATGGATGTACTGCATGTTTACAAATACAATAAAACTGACCAGACAAACCATTAAATGTCTAGACTTAATTAACATCGTCTGCAATAAAAAACAAGTTTAAGTACATACATCTACATCACCGCTTTCTGTTTTTATGTGCATTTTTCGGATTTGGGGATGTATTTGCAGCTATAAACACATCTACCCAATACTCACAGGCATTGCAGGAATAAATCCGGGCTGTGCGGGGAATCCAAGCTGAGGTGGAAAGGCCGGACCGGTCGGATAGGCACCATGGGTGGGAAAGGCTACACTAGCACCAAAGGCAGGCTGGGAAGGAAAAAGTACAAAATACAGTCAATCTCCCAGTCAGTTCCTATTTTTTCCCCATGGGGATGGATTCATTAGGATTGAGATAAATAATTAACAGAGTACAGTTCATCTTCACCATGGGGTTCTGGAAGGTGATGGCAGAAACTTCTAGTTTGCCGCCAATTGAGATGGTGTCCACCAGATGAAATGGAATCCGGTGTCTGTACTCCATGAAGTGGCAGCCATTGACGCTCAGCTGGAGAGAACAAATATGGAGTTATATATGTTTTTTGTTTCAAGGAGAGAAGCACTGTACATATAGACATTATAAGAAGATATAAGTTAGTGCCGATAGTGAATATTAGGCTAGTAAACTGGAAATACCGACTTTGGGGGAAAATAATGTCTTAAATGATTTGATGTTCAGTTATTCAGTTTCTAATAAAGTAGAAGACGATTAAAGTCAGACATGCATAATATGTTTTCAGTGTCAAACAGACCCAGACTTGATGTGAGGCGACAGTGCTAACCACTGAGCCACCACGCCGCCTACTGGTCCAGATGAAATATGAAAATGATGTTCGCTTTCATAAAAGGATAATACACTTACGCAATTTGGCGCCCTGAACATTATCATATGGAGCCATCACACAAACACCTTGAGGAAGCCATTTTACTTAACCTTATTGCCATAACTGAATTACGCAGCTCTCATCGTATCTTCTCAACCAAACGTGATAACACAGAAGGTGATGTCTACCCCTATGCTTTAGTCAAAGCGGAAGAGACTGGGAAGAACACGTTCAACAACAATAAGTGTGTTTCTGAAATATATCTACATGCATGCAACAGACGAGATGCTATTATAAGCCAAGCCTATGTTCTCACATACTGTGATTTCTTACTCATCTCTAATTTCTTTCACATACAACTAAAACTACTTCTGCACTCATAAAACTAAACTGAACTCAAAAACCAAACTCAACAAAAATAAACTAATCAACATTTCAGAACTATGACAACCTGGTAGGAGGTTTGTGTGACCATGATCATCAGGTTGAAGGGTGAGCCCACAGGCATTGGACAGTTGTGGTGCCTCTCTTCGCTGCCCCAGCTGCCCATCTGGAAGCTGTTGGTCACCACAATAGCGGGATGGCCCTCATAGCGGGGGTTAATGTGCAGTGCGATGTCTGCATGGGGCTTGGAGCCACACTGTAAGTTCACATGGAACCTGCAGAAAAACACAAGGCATGCAGTGTCCAGCAGTGTGCAAGAAACATTTTGTTTTTATGACAAGACTTGTAAAACTGACTTCATGAGCCAGAAGGAGTACACCTATAAAAAGAAAACCTAAAAAGCTAGTAGCCAGCCTCATTGTCTCTTCATAAAAATCACTAAATGTAATCTGAACTTGGTAAGAAATCTCCACAGAGTCCAAATAACGTCTACATGTGACAGAACCACATTAATAATGCACATCAACATTTGGTTGGAAGAAAGTGTGATATTAATTGTGAGCCGGGATTACAATGAAGAATCTTTGTGAGAAAAATATAGAAACAGCAAAGACTGAAGTGATGAGTCTGACCTGTCAGCTCCGGGGAGAACCCGTCCAGTGACCGTGATGGACTTCCCCTCCTGCAGACCACCATGGATGGCTCCAGTGAAGGGGAGTCTCTGGAAAGGAAAATTAAGTTCACTTTTAAATCAGACATTCTTTAATAGCACCAACTAAGCCGTCTCTACCTCGTCTAGATCATAAACATATTGATTATAACAAAAATGTCTGACGTAGAACATTTTACTTGTTTTAACTAGGGATGCACGATAATATCGGTGCGATACCAATATCGGACCTCTCTGAGTGGCAAACCTTTAATCCTCCAATGAGAGCATGGCATCAGGTCACATGTTCACCAAAAATGTTGCAACTTTTATATACACACTGAAGTGTTCATATTAACACAGAAATTAAATAAGTACCATTAAAACTAGGGATTCATGATATTGGATTTTGACCGATACCGATATATACACATCTGTTTTTATTTCATTGACAAGAAGAACACCAAGTAGAAGGAGAATAAATTATATGACAGTGCCACGTTTTATTTATTATTATTATAAGTAAAACAGTTGTTCATAATGTAATAATGTTCACATCTGCCGATAATATCATGCACCCCTAGTTTTAGCCGCACGCTACACGAGCACATTTTCACAAACTAGAGCATGTTGCTCAAGAAATGTAAGAATTAAATGTAAGAAAGGTGTGAGACAACAAACAGGTGTTGTTTGTACTTGATGTAGCCAAAGTAAACAGCCTGTACCAGGACACTGACACCCAGCCTTTTGTTTATACAACAGGGCGAATTTACGAATCCAACTGGAGCAGCTTGTGACGGTGGAGTAAGATACTGTTTAATCCAGATAACAGAAAATTGCAAATTAACTTCTCATTTAACTGCTGAATAACTTCAGTGTCCGTCAGATAAAATTAAACATGAGTTGTATAAAGTTGTATAAGTGCCACTACTTGTATAACTACCCACGGCTGCGACATATACTTCACTGGAAAATAGAAGAAAATAAGAATACATGACGCGGACATGGTTTATTGTTTATCGATGTCATATAAGACTGTTAAATAAAACCGACTGTAACACCCTCATAAAAAAAAGATAATGGCATTCTATCACCACCCTGAACCATGATGCATTCACGGTTCTGCGTGAGAATGGGAAACGTCAGACTGAATAAATGTGACTTAAAGCTGTAGTGCTTGATAAAAAAAACTACACATCTACCTTTCACCATTTTGTAATTCAAGAGAGAAAACAAGAGCTCTACCTCCTTCTCATGAGTGGCCATAAGTGTTTTCAGAGGGCGGGTCGAACACGAGAGTGACAACAGTGATCAGTAATTACAGCTAAGATTCAGTCAGACGTAACTAGTGTCTTGAGTTTTCCACAGCAGCGTGAAAGGGCATCAGGATCATCTATCTTTATATTTAGGATTTGGACAGAGAGGAGAGAGCTGCAGAAGGAAAGTGCGTATTTTGAAAGGAAATTGTGGATTTTTTTGCCCAATGCAGCCAAAAAAAACTGTCAAGCATTGCAGCTTTAAATAGGGACCATAGATTCTATATATACTATTTGCTGTTCCCACATTCCCTAAACGCAGCATGATGGAGCCAGGAACATATGATGCTGAGCCCCGACCCACACGATCAAAGCCAAAACTATGACCTGGAAGTGGGGAAAAAAAAAAAAAAAAGATATGAACCAGGAAAAAAAACACCGCAAACACACATCCTGTTGTGAAACCAAATACTGTTTCAACACGAATACACCTGAAAGTGGAGGGAAAAAAATCTCAAATGATATCAAACGCAAAAGAAAAGAAAAGAAAAAGTATTCAAAAGAATCAGACTAACACAAATTACACTGGAACGTTTCCTGTAGTTACTTTTGGTGCATCGTGCAAAGCTTGAACATTCGGTTTCAAATTGTAGTTTTTCAGTCACAGTTTTAATTCAAATGAACAACACTGTTGACTAGGTTCACGTTTTGCATGATCTTATTAGCCTGTATGTGGGGTAGCGCATTTTGGATCCACCTCTAACCCTTATAATACGCGTATTATACCGTCTATGTCAGCTGCCAACCTCGGTGAAAACACTGAAATTATGATTCTCTGACGCACAGGAATTTGTAAAACACGTTGGTATATAATCCATTATTAGTTGAAAATGTTGTCAGACTACTGTTGGGACACGTTTAATGTACGCGGAATTTAAAAGTAGACCCTGAAGGAACGGGGGAAAAAAAGAAAAGAAACCCTTCACCTACCGATAACCTGCGCGTATTTTTCTTGTTTTTTAAATTGAGTTTCTAACCGAGCCTGGCTGCGCTTTGACTCCTGCTCCTGACGGACAGTAAATAACGGGTCGCTTTACCTTCACACATCAAGTCACTGAAAAACACGCTTTAATCACTTACTGGGTTGTAAAAGGGTGACTGGTTAAAAGCCATTTTCCCGAACAGTCTGCAGGTTTGCTGAGATGTAAGTATCTGTCTCTGGACTCAGTAGGTAGATGACAGTAGGAGGGAAAATAACCCGACCCAACGCGTAACAGTCTGATAAGTTTCGATTTCCTGACAGTGGGCGGTGTTTACTGTTCAAATACAACATGTCTTATCATTTTATCGGGGGTAGACATGACATGAGTTAAAGAAACAGCCTGTTTCTGTTTTCTGGACTGCTCTGGCTGAATGAATTGACTTAGAATTTCACTTTAATCTGATGAATAGTTCAAGGAACTGGTTTGTGGAAAAAAAACATTTTAAAAAATGAAATGAGAACTTTAAGGGACTTTTCAAAATCTTAAACCTCTTCCCCAAGCACCTTTCCATTTCTTGATTTTAGCCCTCAGACCTACATTTAATCATTTCAAGGTTTAACATTTGCTCATTTTCTACTCGTTGATTGGGCTGAAATGTTTTCAAGACAATCGATGTCATGAACTTGCAGGTCTAGGTGAGTCGGTGTGGAATGACTGTACCTTTGATATTTGTGATATATATTCGTCTAGTGGCTCATCCACAGTTTTTAGAGACGTAACCTTTGCCACCATGAACATTCCATCAGGAGTCAAGAAAAAGGAAGTTTGAATACAAAGCAGTAATTACTTTGTTGGAATTTACTGCTCTTTCAAAGCAATAACACACAGAGAAAATGAGGAGAATGACAATCCTGCTACTGCACAGTGGAAATATTCACCCTTATTCCATCAACGTACATCCAGCGAACCAGACTATAGATGAGTAAAAGTAGTTCACCGCAAATTGTAACCACAAAAGCCAAATAATAAGAGTTTGGGGAAGGGGTCCTTTTCATCAGAAGGACATAACCCATGGTGCATATTCCCAAAATGACTTTAATTAAAAATGTCTTAATAATGCTTATAGTGTTAGATTTCTGCGGCAAAAGAGAAAGACAGGAGTCAGGAGTCAACATGTAAGTAAGTGGATGTTATTAGTGAGCCTAAAGGGGAAGTAAGAAGGAAACCACTGACTCGCTAATGCCGCCTTTCCTCAAAATGGGTCACGGCCCTGTTTCTGTTGAGTAAAATGACAATGACACGATCATTCATTTAACTGATTCAAACAGATGCTGGTTTGTTATGATCACGTGTTGCTGAAAATGTGATTCGACGTTATTTATACAGTGGAAGAGTTTGTTTAAAAAAATGTGGATTTTATGGCAATTCATACTATATTTTTTCAAGTTTAGGTCCTGAGAAGACATCCAATGTCACCTTTGGGTCTCGACCTGAGCTAACGCATGTGAAATTCCAATATCTTCGTTGATGTGGTTCTTCTTTTTGTCGTTTTTTTAAACCATCATAATAATTTTCATTTGACACCACTTCCTCAGATTCAGAAGTCCATATGTGAAAGCAGGACAATTTACTCACCAGTTTTTTTCCCCCTTTATTGTCTTTATTGAGCACAAACTAAATACAATTCACAAAACAAATATATACACAACAACCACACAGAGGAAACAAAGTGCCGCTATTAAATATAGTTTGGCAATTAGCTAATATTAATTCATAAAATGTTGTAAAAGAATATTAAAAATCAAGAAATGTAAGAAATGTGCAAGTTTTTCAAATTTTTGCTGTTTTGTATGGAGTTGAAATATGTAAAAGTGTCAATGAGGTAGAAGGACTTTCAATTTAACATACAAAAAAAAAATTCAGAACATTGCAATTGTTTATTGCTCTATTTGTCATGTGGTGCGACCACGATTTACCTTAAAATTAACTAATTTCCTTCACATGCTTAACATTAACATAGTGATTCCAAAATATTTGCAATTCTGGAGTTTTTGTAAATATTATTTCATATCTGTCTTCTATAAAAAGGTCACAGTCACTTTCTTAAATGTAGTAAAGACTTATTTTTCCGGTAAAACGCAATAAAAGACATACATTAAAATACATTTGAAAAGAAAAGAAAATGCACAAAAAACTAAAATCTCTGCTTTGTTTGAACCTTTATTTAACTGACAAATGTACAAAGAAGAGGTTTTTAATACTTTAACTGAAGAATTCTGATTCCAAACTGAATTAGAAACGCTGCCATTGAGTTGTTTTGAGAATATCACCACCGTACAACATGAAACAGAAAAACAAAAACCCCTTTATGACATTTCCCGTGTTGGCTGATGCTTTAATGGTGCATATTCCCAAAAACAAGGTCATGCACACCTTGTTCGTCCATTCACAGAGGTTTTTCACCTGAATTAAATACAGGTGAGTTACTGGATTCTTTTTGTTGCGCTTCCACTGAGATGGAGACGTGTGAAAGTAGTGTGGAAGTAGAACATTACACCAACATAAACTGTACAATATTTCTGTGGAATGTGGAAGACTTAAATGGAAAATACTCTAATAACCCACACAGAAGTTACATATATATGTCTGGAACAAATGGATTAACAGTAATTATATGTGTGTTAAATGAATTGAAAACACACACTGAAATGAATGTTTTTTCCACATATTTTACTGTGTATACATTTTAAGATTTTTCACATATGGTGCATTTGTGAAATACTTTTTAACAAGCATATTTACACATATTTATCACCTCTATGTGATGGCGAATGTGACGACACTTTATTGTCAGAGCAAGTTTGAATGTTTTCTTACATCTCAGCAGCACAAAAATGAATATAAAAATTAAGACAAAAAAATGATTAAACTCCATATTTAATTTAAGGACTGCCTGGTGCACAGGAGTGATTCAGTCTAACCTTATTAAACTGTATGAAAATAAAGAAATTCTATGTCTTTAAATAAATAGACTCCTGATAAATCCACACAATCAAATACTTAGATAAACTGACAGTATATTTGACCTAATTTTACATATACATATGTCATTATATTTCATTTATATGGCACATTTAAGTACAGTGAATTTCAATTTATCTGCAGTAATTCAAATGCTTTTAACTTTATGTTAAACCCATGAGTCAGTTAACTGACTCGTAAAAAGTAGGTGAACACACTCAACTGCCCTGCGGTGAAGGGGAAGCTGTCTCACATCCGGTTTCCACTGAAATCCTTGAATGACTCGGCTGTCTAAGGGAAGCCTGCTCAGAAAATATCAGGGAAGAAAAATTTAAAAGCACAGGAAAAACAAAACAAAAAAACAGAAGTGAAACTTACAGAAATAGTCTCAGTCACACCTTTCATATGCTCACAGTGACCGGATGCCAGTCAGATTCCTGCATTAACCTAATGCAGTTTGAGGTTCCGACGGGAAACAAGAAAAGGACATAATCTACTTCACTATGAAAATAAAACTGTGTCTATTAGGTTAACTCTGAATGTGAAATATCCAGATGGATGATAATGACAACAGCTACAACAGGTTGTCTTTAAATAAATAACATAGCAATGTGAAAGAAGTTTAAGAATATTAAGAATGTCTTAAGGGATTATAAGACATTTAGTTGTGATTTTTTTGTGTGTCTTTAATACTGGGCACATATTTTCTGTATTTTCTTGTTGCACCTTAATAAACAGAGAGAGATAAATATCTCTGCTCATCACAACCCTGCAAAACAGCAAAAGGTGGACGAAGACTTTTGCACAATATCTACAATACTACACTTCTACACTGCGGTAGCCTTTTGCAAAAACAATGCCCTGTCTCAGTTCCCCAGCAAAACTTAAAGCAGTTTTATTGCAGGAAATGATGAATGACTGGTCATATGCCTCGCTGATAAGATACAGCCACATCATGACTAACTAAATGTGTAAAGTGAAGTTCAGTCACAGGGTAACAGCTGAAGACTGCGTTTGAAAAGCTCAAAAAATCACCTCCTGTCTATTTTCCTAACCACTTCTCCTTGACCTCGATGGAAAATGTGATCAGGTCAAGAAAAGATTTAAATTTGGTACAAAAGGAGTTAATAACTAATGTAAACTAAGCAACATTAACATCACATTTTACGCCAACAGTCATGTCCACAGTTCAACTAAAACAAACATAACAGCATATTAACAAGTTGTGGCATAAGATGAAAATGCGCATCCTGTCTGTCATGTTGATAGTTTGTTTTTTTGTGAACATAGTCGGGTCTGCCGATGTTGCTGCTGCAGTGAATTGTGGGATGCCATTTTCTCCTGTCCTTTGGTACAGGATGGTTCAGCGTATCCTATGCCCAAGGAGACACAAAAGGAAGGACTGAAACTCCTTCCCTTTGCATTTAGAGAATTTGAACAGCTCTTACCATGACTGACACAGAAATAATTCCGGGTCATTTCACTCAGTTAGGAACCGTCCTAAGCAAAAAGGACTATTTGAACGCAACCAGCATTCTGCACCTAAAGTCCACTTTGCAGATATTCTCACTGTCAGTTTTGAAATATTTAAGCATCAATGAAATGAGGAAACGTGCCTTGACACATGATCCTCCACACTGTCATTATGTCTGTTTGAAATATATTTTTTTATATATTATTTAGGTACAGTACTTCATGTTCCTCTTACATTTCCACAAAAAACCATATCATGATGTTTGTGTAAATTACAGAATCTTCCTTTTAGATACTGAGAGAAAATATTCAAAATCAAGGACTGTAGTGTGTAGACACTGTAAACAATCTACAATTTATAGACATTTCCACCAAATAAATGCATCTTTTTAATCTTGTGTAAAAGTAATTTTATGGTCTTGTTAATGTGACCTATTAAAACGCAACTACAGTGGAACTGTCTGTCAGGAAAAAACAGTGTTTTATTAAATTAAAAGAAACTCCAGAAGTCCTACTTACCAGACGAGGCAGCCCTTTTATTCGACCTGAGATCTTATTAGTGAAGCAGTAGTTTAAAGATGGACCAGATCACTTATTAGAGGGTCCAAATAAAACAAATGAGACCAGAATTACTTAGATGAGTCTATGGGAGCCAGGGCTTTTTGGAGCAGCATCTAGTGGCCGTCGGCGGTATTACAACTTTAAGATAAAGCATTAGCTTCATTGTGGAGCCTGAGTTCTTGCCTGAAACAAATTTTGGACAGCTAACTAGCTTACTCTAGTTGGCTGCCGCTAAAATTTGACAGGTTAACATTATCTACGTAATGTGAAGTCGCTTGATGTCTGGTGTGAACACTGCAAAAACAGCCCTACTAGAAATAAACCACATATTCTTACATTTGATCAAATTTTCTTGTTTTGAGCAAAAACAAATCTGCAAATGGGGTAAGACAAATTTGCTTGGCTAGAATTCTTAAAAGTAGCATATGAATCTAACTACTTTAAGACTGTAATGTGCCTTAAAACTAGAACAAAAAGTCAAAAATATGAGAAACTTTTGCTTATTACAAGCTTAGAAACTTTTATGCAAGAAATATTTACATAAAGTGTTGTGCTTTCTTGATTATGCTCATTTTAAGACTTTTTTTTACTTACTTTA
>JAPQRN010001094.1:0-13754 GCA_037367275.1 Coranthus polyacanthus | reverse complement strand
ATGCTGAATCCTCACAAAAAACACACACGAAGCAGCTCCAGCACACACACACACACACAATACACACACACAACATATACACACACAATACACACACACAGCACACAACATACACACACACACAATACACACACACAACATACACAAACACACACAACACAATACACACACAACATACACAAACACACACAACACAATACACACACAACATACACACACACAGCACACAACATACACACACACAACATACACAAACACACACAACACAATACACACAATACACACACACACACAGCACATAACACACGACACACACACAACACAGCACATAACATACACACACACAATACACACACACACACACGACACACACGACACACAACATACAACACACACACGACACACACACGACACACAAACACACGACACACAACACACACACAGCACATAACACACGACACACACACAACACACACACACGACACACACACAACACAGCACATAACACACGACACACACACAACACACACACGACACACACACAACACACACACAACACACACACGACACACAACATACAACACACACACGACACACACACACGACACACACACACGACACACAACACACACACAACACAGCACATAACACACGACACACACACAACATACACACACACGACACACACACAACATACACACACACAACACACACACAACACACAACACACACGACAAACACACACAACACACAGCGGCCGTATGAGCCTGTTTCATACATTACGCAGCCAGAGGAGTAAGTACAAATACTTCATAATGTACTTCACTAGAGTTTTCTCTATTTTTCTTGTTCCTTTTTTTCTCCTGGTTTTAACACAAATAGCCTCTTCAATAACCTCTTCAAAACAGGCTCCTTGCTTCACTTTAAATGCATTCGAGGGTAATTATTTTATTATTCATCATTGCAGACCTTCACAACATCTAGACTCGATTTCAGCCTAAACGGATGTCGATGAACGTCACAAAACGGCAAACGCAACAAGACGGAAATGAGGTAAAAGGTGTAACGTTGAAGGGGTTTAAGAGACACAACGTGGCGAAAAAAAGTCTGAAAAGACGAGGCCCCGGTGAACATCATACACAACAAGGCAACAGGACGAAAATGTACGGAGATGGAGATGACGTAAAACGCAACGAGACGAAAATGACGTAAAATGCAAGAAGATGAAAACTACGTAAAAGACCAACTGAGACAACACAACAAAAATAACGCAAAAAATACAAGACGAAAAGGCCGTAATATATAAAACAGGCACAGGCGAAATGAAAATGACGTGTAAGATGCAACAAGTAAAAGTCTGAAGTTTCTTTATTTTGATTTAATGTAACGTACAAGACAAAAAAAACATTATTATATTAATGTGACGCGAGGTTCAGTTCAATGTCCTTCAAAGGCCGACGATAGACTTTTATACTTTGACATTTCCTGGACTTTATCACATTTACTGCAGTATAGAAGCTGACGCAGTACTTGTACTTTTACCACATTCTGTTTTTACACAAGTACTTCTACTGGAGGAAAGTATGTAGACTTTTATCGCCTCTGCACTAAGCCACTAGACAATCCCCACAGATGCAGCGTTCTGCTCTGAAGCGACAGGCAACACGTGAATGAGTTCAATCAGGCTTCACTCGAAACAAAAACAACGCAGCTAAAGCGCAAAATTACTGCTGGTTTAGGCTTCGTAGAAAAAAAAAACCAGACGTACGTCGGCCAACAAGTAGCGGTCACCTCAGAGAAATGGAGGACACGCGCTGGCTGAACATTTGGGGGGAAATTCAATAAGGTTATTCAGGCATCAGCGGGACAAGACAGATGCTCAATGTGGAAAATCAATGTAAAACTTGCTACGCTCAGATAATGCTATTACATCGCACACAATGTATTGATCATCGAGAACAAAGATATTTTAGAACGATGGCAACGGAAATCAACAGGTGTCAAGTTTGCACACGATCATATTCAGTCACTGTGCACAATTTGGGATAAAAAAAAAAAAGAGGAATGTTTACAAGCAGAAAGTAGAGCAGAAACAGCAGCTTTCTGTGTTGTGTAGAAGCCAGGATGAGGGAACTCTGCTCTCAGACTCCATGTTGGAAATCCACCGAGCCCCCCCACCCTCTTATGTTTTCACTCCGCACGGAACTCGACTCTCTCCCGACGTCCGTCTAATCCCCCTAACCCAAGACACTCACACCACCTTATGGATTTATAATGAACAGGCCGAACCAAAAACACGGGGCTCGGTTTCACCCGGTGCAACACGCCGGAGTACGGCGCTCATTTTATGCCAAAACCTTAACAAAACACAAACGTAAAACGTAGCTGTCACGACAAAGACGCAACATTTTTCTAACATGCAACAACTACAGCAGCCATAGTAACATTTTAAAATTTAAAATTCATCACATTTTGAGTGGTTAAACACGCTTGAAAACTGACAAAACTTTGCACATGCACCATATGTGGCGAAAAAATGTATGTTTTATGGGTCTTGGGCATGAGTGTGGTAAAGCGGCTCAATACTACCCCCAAGAAAATTTGAAAAATAAAGCCCTCACATGCCGTTTCATCTACGTTCATCAAATTTGGTGGGCACATGTATGAGATTAGGACGTCCAAAAAAGCCAATTGGAATCATACCCTAAACCTAACAGGAAGTCGGGAATTTTGGTTTGAATATGCAATTGTGGCACCATTTTTCTCATCTTTCTTATACTTTAACGAACTGCTCCTAGAAACGTAACCCGAGCAGCTTCAAATGTATTTTTTCCATCTCATGGTGTTTTTCCAATATTATATCCTTGGAATTTTTTTTAGCAAACAGAAGTGGGCCTTCAGTTACAGACGATTGAGAAGCTCTGAACTGCAGAATGTTTTACAAGTACAAAAGTATATCCTAGCAAGACAAAAAAAATTTCCCACCACGTTTTCTCCCAAACGTCCTGAGCAATTCATTCTCTACAACAGCAGGTGGCGTTTCGAGTCTGTTTAAAAGCACAGATGTTATTCTTCAACGCGCCGCCTTGTGGTTTGTTAATAGTGTTTAGTAATTGCAAACCAAATTGTAAGTGCAAGGTTCGGGCAGGGAATTAGCTCCATATACTTCTTTAATCGTGTTTTGGATTCGTCAGAGGAGCTGATCTCAGAGCAGAAAGATTTTCTCTGTTTCCTAACATCAGGGCTTTAGTGGTGTATTTTTAGCAACTAATGTTTTCGAAGCCTGCATAATTAATTAGACATTTAATCAAAACCTAAAAGGGCTTTTATCCAAGCCACAGATTAAAAGCTTGTGGAGGGATTGTTATTGGTTGCACTTCAGTTTTGATGGTGATGAAACAGTTGTCAAGAGGCAAGTGACTATACAAACATATTTAACAGCGTCAGTGAGTATCTAAGTAATCAGAGGCGACCTTTACAAAGTAACCAGCTGTTTTAATCTGCTTCAGTGCTTTTAAAAATCCTCAAATGGACACTCACTGCAGTCACAAGCTTTATTGTTAATCACAAAAGAAGCTCTTTTTCTTTGGTCATCTGTCCAGCTGTCTGGCAACATCTTCGTCTCTTGGTTTCAGCGCTGGCCCTCCTTGTCAACAAACATCCTCTTCTGTCTGTTCTCTGTGCGTTCAAACTGTCCAGCGCCGGACGTCAATGCGACCGCCACGGTGTTGTATGGACCCGTTCAGAGGTGCACCGCCGGTGTTCTGTCCGTGCTGGCCTTGCTTCGGCCTTTCCCGGCGATCGGAATGTCTCTCTCCTCCCACAGCGTGACCCCGTCACAGGCGCAGATCTGCTTTGGGTTTTGGAAAAGACCTGCTGACCGAGCGATGATCCCACAGGCCAGTCTGGAAAGAAAACAAACCAGAAAAATAGATAGAACAGGTTGTCAAAATGATAGAAATCTCTTTTCTGTTGCTTGCTTGGGAGGAAATGTTCAAGGTTCAGTTTGTCATATTTAGGGGGATTTTATGTTTTCATTACCTTAGAATAAGTCTTTTATATCTGCAGAAAGAGCGAGTCCATCATGTTGTGACACCATGATTCTACAGTAGCTCATAACACATTTACTCAGACTGTTTTCCATTTTATAGCAGGTGTCATCCAGTGTTAAGGTGCATTCCTGTCACCTACTGTGTATGAGTGCGGACCAGAGTTAATGTCCCTTTAACTAAAAAGCCCAGAACAGACTAAACAAAGTGGCCACTGTATAGAAGGATGAGGCTATCTGTTCTGCAGCTCATACTTGACCCACTGTGGCTGACCCACCTTTCTCCAGAGTTTCCAGTCTGTTTGGAAAGAGGGTGACTGCCTCGACCCAGATCGTCCTCCCCTGCATCCACTACCAGCGATCGGCCAATCACATCCCAGACCTGCAGCATGAAGCCATCAATAAATACGACACTGAACCAACTGTTTAGCATTAGTTTAGAAATGACGTGCTAATTAATATATGACGTTTACCTCCAGAGCTTCGGTTAAAGGTATAATTTGTAAGAAAAAATTAACTCCTATCAACAGAGGGGGCAGTATTTTACCAGAAATTTGTGGCGTTGGCGTCCACTGTCAAACTGCCAATACTCCGAGAGCCAATCAATATCAGTTTAGACGATATGCTTTACCTAGCTGAAGCTCTCTTCAAAGCCAAAGTACAAAAACAGTAATTTCACCTCTTTCAAGACAAGAGTCAATGTGTTAGTTTGTGTTATTGTGTCACTGTGGTGTTTCAACATGTTCGTTCTTATCCAAACTAACAGATCGAGGCAGGGGTACACCAGCAACGCCTGTGTTCTGTGAAGTAAAATGACCACTTTTGTCAAGGCAGTCCGGTGGCTTTGACAGCGATATATATCTTGTTTGTTTTTTATTAATGTATCAACAATTTGGAATTTTATGACCGACATGTTTCATCCTGAAGAAGATAGACTCCTCTGTGTGTATTTTTGTAGTACTGTACCTTTAAGCTTAATATATTGTAGATACCTAATATTTATATATGTGGATGTTATACATGTGTGCTTTACCTTAAGCTGACTGTCCTCTTGTCTAAATGAGGCTCTGCCGTCTGGTCCAGCAATGATATTACCAAGATCACCTACATGCTGTACAACAATACATGGGAGAATTACCCATCAAGACATAACACACAGTGACTAAAAAACATTACACCGTGAGAATAAATCTGCACAAAATATACATCCAGAAAGGAAAAACGTAAGTGACACATGATTAAAAAAAATCTATGTTTTGGCATTTACAGGTTTCTATTCTGTCTCCCGAGTGTTTTTCTTAAGATTTTCGATGTTACAGTCCATTAGTTATTTTGTGTTCTTCTCCGTCTTCATAATGTTCTGGAATTGCTGATCCACAGCACAAAGCGAGAACACTTCAAATGTATGAGATTGGTTTTGAATGTGGCAAAGTCATTACAAGGAGCTGTAACAAACTGGACTGTACCCGTTCTGAGTCCTCGGGTCCGCCATGTTGTCTACCGAAGGGGTTATAGTGTTCTCCACAGCTGCAAAACCAAAGAGAATGTGATGTAATTAAATGTAAGAAGACATAAGTCTTTTCAATCAAGAGGTTTAACTGTAGATGCTGATTCTGCCAACAGGCCACAATCCTGGGAGGATTATTTGCAGATTTTATTTTTTCTGCACAGACAATGTTAGAAACTCTCTTAATTAAAACATAAGTATTGTTGTCTTAAGGTTGTAAGTTTATATACACTTTGGCCAAATGTATTCAAGTTTTTCACATTTCCATACTTTATATATTCCCGCTGTTTGTTCAATTAGAAATACTTTAATCTGAAACTTCCCAACCTCAAACTTAAGGTGTTGATGCCTTTTTCCTTGTTCTCCTTCTTGAAAATATTCTAAATATGATTCTGTTTTTCCATTTTTTTCTGATTTATCCAGTCCAATGTTTGAAAATACTTTAAACTAGTTTTGCAGTTTGGTGCAACATAATTTAAAGTGAAACACGTGATTTCCATCAGGTTTGAAAATGAACCCTTGTTGGTGCAGCCCAGCCTTAGAGTCTAACAGCTCTGGTGGCTCTGGTGGTCCCACCTGAGGCAGTCCAGGGTGAGGTCTCCCAGAGTGTGGACATGGAGGCCGTGGGGTCCGGGCTCCAAGCCATCGATGGTCCCGTCGATCAAGCAGCGCTGCTCAGACAGCTGGAGGAATCGCACCACCCCCTGGACGGACCCAACACCAGCCAACATGGCTACAGCTGCACCAAGGTCTGTCAGGAAAACACACTCTGTGACCTTCTGAGCCCTCAACGCTGTGAGCTGTCCAGACTGTGTTTAGGTCTGACTGAGACTGATCACTGTTAACATACGAACTAAGAATGCATCACAAATGCATTTCCAGCAACTTCTTGTGATCAGATTATGATTCCTTGCACACACTAGATTTACTCTGTGGGAAACAGGGAGCTGAGCAGAAAAACACAAAAGCTGAAAACCCAGAGAGGGAAAGTAAGTACAGATAAGCTCCTTTTCTGATAGGCTGCGCAGGGGAAATCTATGGAGATCGTTTCCTGCCAAAAACATAACAAACAAAAAGCACGTTTTACGAATGGCCTGCAATTCACTAACATCGACGGTCTCTCAGTCCCATCATGCCTTGCTGTCCCAGGCTGCACATCCACGGTAATGTAGAACTAGGTCTGCATCTAACGATTACTTTCATTGTTGATTAATCTGGTCTGATCAATTGTTTGATCTATAAAATGCCTAAAGTGGTGAAAACGTGTTTCCCAACGCCCTCAAATGTCTGGTTTGAAAGAAAGATATTCAGTTTATTCAAATGGAGGAGTAAAGAAACTAGGGAAATAAAAATTTAATTAGCTGGAATATTTTTTTTTTTTTGCCTGCTCACAGCGCCACCTGCAGTTGCGGAGGTGAATTACTGAGGAGGTTTGTGACAAAATCCTCAGCACAAACACAATGAAAAAATTCCAACAAGTCATCTGACATTTTTCAACTTTGTACGATATATTTTGTTGTACTTGTAAGACAACATATGTATAGCAAATATGTTGTATATTACTTTATTATTAGGTTGCATTAGTTGGTTAACGTTGGTTAGGTTTTGACAGGACGTTAGCTCCATACAACCAGCATACAACTGTGTTTGCTATAGATGTACTACAAAGCTGACTTCGCAATGCGGTCAAGGATGTATCTGCAATCAAACTACTCTAGATATCAAGTCACATACTTTATGAGTATGTCCTTGACCACCTCCGAATGTGGCTCGAGTGAAAGGATGCCAATCCACCCTAAATATGTTCAATCACACTTCTATTTACAGCCGTGGTTCACCCAGGACATCATTTATTAATACGAGTGAACAGGACTAGAATGCCAATCATTTTAGTTGTGTTTCAGATTCAGGCATCTTTGCTTAACAAGGGTATTTTTAACACCAATATCAGAAGTTTCAGTTGTCTGCATTTGTAGACAGTGGTGGCTGGTCCATAGGGGGCGCTGTGGCGTTGCCCCCGCTCAAAGTTACTTGGAGAAGAAAAGCCATTTAAAAAATACTATTAAACATCTTAATTATAGCAAAAATGTCTCTGGATTAAAAATATGTTTAAATTATTATGATATAATACTCATCCTGTAGTTCATGTTAATATTTATTGAGGTTCTTTTTAACTGTATTTACTTAATTCCTGTGTGAATATGTTCATCGACCAAATGAATGTGTTTGTGGCTCCGAAAACCTTTGGTGAACAGGTGACCTGAGGCTGTGCTCTCATTGGAGGATTCAATTATCAGACTGGGGAGCACATTTTTGCGCCCTGTAGCCAATCAATTATTTTTATTTTCTTGTCCTGATGCGATTGGACGATTTTTTTTTTGCTGGGTTTCCAAGTCGACTTTAGTGAGATACAGACGCTTTCAGGAGCAGAATGAACGTAAGGCAGACGGTTAGAATGACATACATGATCCGTACACGTTAAAATCAAAGGCTTATGACATGTCAACACAAGCATTATCAGCTGAATGACACATCAAATCTTTGGATCTGTACACGTCCATAACTGCTGTGTCATATTCTCTTGCGACCACCAGTCTGGTTTTAGATACTTGTGTCACACGTCTATGCAAAGCAGAGGTAACATGACTTTTTGGTGTTGGACCTTGTTCTGATCCTCCGATGCCCTTGAGCACAGCCCTGCGTCCGGTGCTTTCTATCAGAACCTGGATCTCTGAGCTGGTGAGAGCCGACTCCACCAACACCTCCTCCTTACTCACATCGATACTGACCGACTTCACTCCTGAAAACACATCAACACCAACGGACATTATCAGCACGTACACGATCAAAGCCACTACAACAACGCAATCGAAAGATATTTGGGCAAATCACTACTACAGACTCTATCGCGACAAAAGAATGCTATATCTTACGGTCTGGGCTATTTTTTATGTGTATTTCACTGCAGGAATACATGCCTTTAAATGTCATTTGTAACGCATTCTGTCAGATTACTGAAAGGTAGTAACGTATTCAAATACTGTGGATTATTCATCAAGTTACAGTGAAAACCAGCGACTGTACGTGAATTTAAAGTTCCACCGCAGAACATTTTGTTTTCCCTTAGTTTCTGAAGTGCATTTTGTTGCCTATTGAAAATCTAAATACAATAACTATACGTCTTCTGAGTAGTCTATTCCCCAACACTGTTTAACACAAGAGTAAATATCGGGAACACCTTTTTACTATAACTTACGGCTGAGCAATATTATATCACAATATATTTTTTGGCCGAACGGCAGTATATGATATATGTATATATAAAACCATACGAAATGTCACCAAACAGTTTTTTTTAGCCTGTTAATCAAAATACAGTTTGAAGCACATGACAAATGAATATACAGTCTCATAAATAGTGTTTTTAATAACATTGCAGCAATTAGGTTACAGGTAAGAACATTTAACCAAGACACAACAGAAACTCATTTGAATACTTTAAGTTATTTCTGAAGATGTTCAAAGTGTTTTGACAATTTATGGCAACGTTGAAGTGAGTTAGTTAACTTGTAATGACGCAACATACTGTAGCGTCGTATAAAATGCTTATTACAACACGCTACGGTGTCCTGAATAGACGCTAAACTCGACCAAACTGGATGCGTTTAGAGTCCAGACCCCGACACCGTCAAACGCTGGACGACCGTCGATAAACCGTCAGTTACAGATGAGAAGATGCGTTCGCTGTTATTCGGTGCAGTGTCGTAAGTCAACGCGTGTGTCAGAAAAACAGTGTATTCACCTGGTTTTCCCTCTAAAGCCGCCCTGACTTTATCTGCGCAGCTCTCACATGTCATCTGCACCGCAAACTCCAGCTGTGGAGAAAAAAAACTAGACATTGAAACACCTGTAGCTCGTAGCGGGGACGTTACCGTTGCGTAAAACCCCGGAGCTAGCTTAATCATTTCGAGGCTGTCATGTCATGAGCGTACGGCGAAATTATTCATCATCGCTACAGATACAGTTCTTCAAAATGGCTAAATAACAGTCGAACCTTGGCTGCTCTTTGCGAGTCCATCTCACGAACGGACGTCGCCGCCTGCGCGATGAAAACTGAATTAAATAAACAACTTCCTACTTTTCTACAAGCGGAAACAAGCCGAGCGCACGTCCCCACGGCCGCCGCCATGTTTGTGAGGTCACGGCGGGCGGCATTCCGGCACGTTACCGCCACCAGGCGTCGAAAGCCCGCCACTGCAGACCGGACCGGAACAGAACAGAACATTAAAAGAACCCTTTGGTATTTTAATGGAGCATTTCCTTTTTCTGCAGCTGTACACGTCTACTCCACTAGACATTTATTTATTCACTTACAGTTACAGTACCCCGAACCAGTATAGTTTTTAAAAATTGCTTGAAATGTATTCTAACTTACCTACAGCCTACTTTACATTTGATACTTGATGCATTTTGCTTATAATACCTATGTAATTTTACTTAAAGCTGCAGTGCTTGATTCCCTTTGAGCATATTGTAATTCAAGTGAATCAACAATTCTAACCACTCCCGTATTCTCTGTTTTAGCTTTAAGTAACATTTTGAATTCAGGACTTAAGGCCTAACTTAGCTACATTAGCTCATTTTAGCATTAATTTGGTATTTGTTTATATGGTCTGTGAGCTGGTGTGCTAAATACATTGACATTTATCACATTTATACTGGAGTACAGTAGTTACATTCCACTACTCAACACCTTTGCTTAGGTAAAAGTAATACTAAACTATACAGATATGATATTTATTAGCGAAACCTACCTAAAAAAGTTAAACGAATTCAAAATGTATGGCTATGTGTGGACAAATACAATAGGTTAACTAAAATGGATGGTCTCCACCATTTAAAAAACTCAGAAATACTGTAGAGGCACTTGATTTGCACATATAGGGACATAAAGGCGATGTAGGATTCATCGGGGTCAGACTATCTGCAATGAAAATTATATGGATAAAACTAAAGCACCATGAAGGTTGTAGTCGGTTATGATGATTGTAGTAAGTAGTGGCCTCCAGTTCAATTTCATAATGTGTATAGATTATTGGAAAAGGTTGATCTCCAGATTAAAGGCCTGCATTTAATACGGAAGAGACCACCACTAAGCTGATGACTGCTGCCCTGGTTTTACTGGATCACAGGGAACCAGAGTGTTTACGTGTTGTCTATACATCCACGGCATCGCTCTTGGCATCTCTGGGAGAACAGAGTTAACCCCAAGAGGCAACGTCAAGGGCTGACAAAACGAAGCCAACGTGGAAGCGCCAAAACCTATAGTTCCTCAAATGTCCACTTGAGGCTGGCTCCAAAAGTGAGTCAATCCCCGTAGACTCCCCATAGACCCCCCCGTGTTAAAATGTCTGTGGACTTTACAGCAGAAATAAATCTGTTCATAAAAACCGGATGTGGTCTCCATAGTTAAACTGTTCAGGGACTGAATTTATAACTCACCTGTTATATTAAGGCTTAAAGTTATGCATGATAAAGTGAATATAATGCATAATGAAGTACATGGCTTCAGTTTATTGAATAAAATATGTTTTTAGATGCATCCACGGGTTAGGGTTAGGGTTAAGAAGGTTCTCTATAAGAAGGTGTGTCCGTCGGTCGGTTTAAAACACGATATCTCAGCAACACCGTGGCACAAACATTCACTTGGACGCAAGGACGATCTGGAACGATTTTGGAGGCCAAAGGTGAAAGGTCAAGGTCACTGTGAACTCATGTCTGTCCATTCTAATGTGTGTGATATCTCAGGAACTCCTTGAGGAAATTTCCTCAAATTTAGCACCAACGTTCACTTGGACTCAAGGACGAAGTGATTAGATTTTGGCGGTCAAAGGTCAAGGTTGTTGTGATAAAACACATTTTTGGCCATGACTGGGAGTTACTCAAAGAACTGCGTGAATAGATTTTGATCGAGGACAGTGGACGCATCAGATACACAGATGCTGTGGTTCAGAAGCTACACTAACGAGACCATCGAAGGACAAAAGTGCTTCATGAAGTTTACCGGCACTTCATTACAATACCCCGTCTGTTAGCGGAACATAGCTACATTAGCTAATGTCAGTATTGAATTATGGGGTCTGTCATCAAGCCTGTTAATTACTCTGTGTTTAACACAACACGGTGGCTTCGTCCACCTCTTTTACACAGTCTGTGGATTAGCCTCAGGAGATAGCTAATGACGGTGACGTGGTGTAAAGTCTTGGCAGCCGTGTGAATAAAAAACAGGAAAAAAATCAGCGAGTGTAAAATAAAAGTGTCTAATTTAAGCCTCCGTTTGGGATGATAAGTACAGAGAGTGACACATTCAGCACCGTGCATGTGCTCATCCACGTTGAGCGCCGAAGCAGAAAACGCCGCTGTCTTAATGTCAAAACAACACCAAGAGGCCGATGTTTTACACAGAAGGAAAACGAACGGCAGCTCACTTTCAACACAGCTCCTTCTGTATTTAGTGGCTCATTGGCTTCGACCTGTGACCTCTCGCTCAGTAATACGACCACAGGCTTTGAGCGGGCTGAGCCAGCGCGCACCAGGCTCAAAACACACGAGCGCTGGCTTTTATGTGTTTGCAGAGCGTCTTTCTTCTCCCTCTCAGTCCCTCACGCACATGAACCGCCCACGCCGTGCGCGAGTAATTAATTCAGTGCATAGGAAACTGTCAAAAAAAAAAAAAAAAAACCTTTGGCCAAACGGTGATCCTCAGCTCTGAGCTCTCTGTTCCGAGGAGTGGAGGGGGAGCTGCAGTGACACCTGAGCCCGAGGGAGGGGGATTTCATTAACTCACATATATATACATGCACACGAACAAGAGCCAGAGAGAGAGAGAGAGCGCCGTGCAACCTAATCAGTCCACGGCAGATTTAGACGGAGCCACAGAAGAGGGCAACGGCAGAACCGAAGACAGGAAGACAGAAAGAAAGAAGCAAAGCAGAACTTCACCATGACACTAACATTCACCACGTTCACATTCATAAAGACGTCGGTAACATTAGCCCAGGAGAACACCCTTACCCTTAACTAATACGGTAATAACCATTATGTTAATATTTATTAAGGGTTGACGTGTTAATTAATAGTAAATGCTTGACAAAGAGGTTAATTAACATGTGTGTCATGAAGTTCACACCTGAGAGAAAACTGTACCCTATTTTTGTTTAAAAAAAATGTTTACAATTAATTAAGCATTAAGTAACAGTTAATTAACTGTCAACTAATGTGTAATTGTGTTGCTAATAGTGTTCATTTAATACTACATTAAAGTTCATAAAGATGGTTGTAACGTTAGTTAATGTGGTAATAAAGATGATCTAACATTGTCATTTATGGTCCAAAAGGTTAGCTAATGTTTTTACTGCAGAAAGACAGACAGAAAAACAAAACAAAGACCAACAAGACTCAAGGACGGTGCTGTGTATGATTAAATAAAGAAGATATGCAAGAAACTCTGAATTGTATATTCAAAAATAAGTTATTTGCTTATTTTTGGAGGCCATATGTACATGTGGTGCATTTTTAAAAATCTAACCATCATCACATCCTAGTCAGTGTTTGGCAGTATTCAGTTCTCTTATGGCTCTGTTTTTAGCCCGTTTGTCTGTGATGTAATGGACCCGGAGCTCCTGCCAGAAGGTAACAACTCAAAGACATGATGTCCAGGGTGAGGTGAGTCTTTCACAGTGTTTGCTGCTCTGCTGAGGCAGTGAGAGTGAAGTAACTCCTCCAAAGTGGGCAGTGAGCAGACAGTGATTTTTTTGTGCAGTGTTGATGAGCCCCTGAAGGGTTCTCCTGTCCACTGCAGAGCAGCACCTACAAATGCAATATGTCAACACACACTATGGAGCAGCGATAGGAGGTCACAAGCAGCTTCTCCTAAAAGTTCTACCGTTCTTCTTCTTCAGTTGAGTATGAGGTGGAGGAGAGCTGGGGACCCAAACAGCCTGTTAGTCAGGTTAGTCAGAAAGTCCTTCATCCAGTGGCAGGTGGGTTGGGAAGGTCCTAAGTCTGTTGGCTTTGTGACCTCTGCCTGCGATGACAGTACTGAAGGCACAGTTGAAATCTCTGAGCATCCTCACATAGTTCCTCTGAGGTTCAAGGTGGGTCAGTGCAGCCTGATGATGGAATCTTCTGTTGACCTGT
>JAPQRN010001092.1:0-13759 GCA_037367275.1 Coranthus polyacanthus | reverse complement strand
CCAAAAGAACGAGATCCCGGATACAAGCGGCCGAAATGAGCTTCCTCCGTAGGGTGGCTGGGCGCACCCTACGAGATTGGGTGAGGAGCTCAGCCACCAGGGAGGAGCTTGGAGTAGAGCCGCTACTTCTCCACATCAACAGGAACCAGCTGAGGTGGCTTGGACATCTGTTCCTCATGCATTTGGGACGCCTCCCTCAGGAGGCCCCGGATAAGCGGTAGATGATGGATGGATGAATGGATGGATGGATGGATGGATGGAGTTTTGGACGTGTCCTTCTTAAAATTAGGAGCACACATTAATATTTTTTCTGCTTGAAGAATTTCCCATTTTCTTAACTCTAGATCTTTCCACTTCCTGTGGTCTCATCCTTCCCCACCAGTGTTAATACTTGACATCAGACTTTCCACTGGGCAAACAGAGCAAATCTACAGGGTCTTTTATATGTTACAAAGGATTGTTTTGGGAAAAAAATGGTTTCACAGTTTTATAACTTGTTGGTTAACAACCAAAATGAGTGGACACAAGATTTAGGAGTAGACATCTCAATTGATGAGTGGAGTAAAATATGTTTAAAAACACATACTCAAACCATCAACACCCGGTTAAGATTCGTACAATTTAACTGGGTAATGCGAACTTATATCTCCCCTGTACAATTAAATAGATTTGATCCCAATATACCTTGTGTTAATAATTGTGTTATAAATGTAACAACCATCAAGGGTCATTATATCACTGTATGTGGAAATGTGATAAGATTAAAAAATTCTGGAGTTCTGTGTTAAAATATATTTCCCAGATCACATCTTGTCCGATACCCTCATGTCCTAAGTTATGTATATTAGGCATTTATCCTGACAACTGCTCTTTCTCTGCTAAGGAGAGAAAAATAGCTGACCTTTGCTTACTACAGGCCAAACAGTCTATAGCGTTATGTTAGAAGAATGTAGGTTGCCCCTCTTTTGACTTCTGGTTAACTAAGTTTCAACATTTGGAGGATGTTTCTAGAATTAATAACGAATGGTGATATTGGAGGGGCGGTGAATGACTGAGCTAAGTTGAATGACTAGCTAGTTGATTTCATTGACTATGGGGATGTACATGTATAAGTTTTTTTTATTTTATTTTACTTTTAAATATCCATGTCTTATATTAGTATGTAATTTATTAGGTGTCTCTATCTGTTACTCTTAGCAAAATAAGTTTGAGTCATTACTGAGGTTTCATTCTATTTATTTATTTACTTATTCATTCTTTTTTGTTTGTTTGATTGTTTTTTTTTGTGTATCATATTATTATTGGTTTTATCTCTGCCATGTTCAAGGTGTTTATGTTTTTGTATAAAAGAAAAACAATAAATATGTAATATAAAAAAAAAAAAAAAATCTACAGGGTCTTAATTACTTTCAAATGGACTCTCTGCTGCCGAAGCCTCACTTTGTGATTTACACTGATGGGTTTGTGTTTTTTCCCCCAGAGAAGCATATCTGTACAGCGGGACAGAAGAGGAGAGTTTGGAGGCAGGAATAAGGACAGTGATGGGAGACGAGACGGAGGGTCTTTGACGTTCGCTGCTGGTGTTGAAGGTCCATGAAAATCCAAACATAACATAGAGTTGATGGAAAACACCAAGAGCAGCAGGGGGACATTACAGAGTGGACAGCAGAGGACACGGTGTCCTATGGGCTTCATTAACATCCTGAAACATCAAGGTTCATCATGACCATGAGGACTGAAGGTTTACACACATGCACATGGTTTTCAACTCTGTATGTTTCTGTATGTTAGTGCACATGTTTACTTAATGTGTTTTGTCATGTTAAAATGTTTCGTCAGTTTGAGTGACCAATGCTGGTCTTTGTTGGTTTGTGCTGCTGGGGACGTCTAGGCGCCTCAGTCAGACCATGAACCATCGTGGTCTCAAAGCATCATGGTCTGATGAAGGATCTTTCATTTACATGAAGCCATATCATCAGACTTCACCGGAGAATTTTCAACACATGTCACATGTGAAAACACCATACGTTCTGTCCATTTATTCAGGTCTACGATGTTGTCTCCTACTAAGATGACGCCGACATTATAACAGTTACATGTTATGATTTATAATCATTTTATAAACCCTAACCCCAATTCTGTTTCTAGAAGATTGTGGTTTTCATAAAACATTTTGTAAAGTCTACTCCTTAAATGCTTTAAAAGCTGTAAGAGGATACAATCCAACACATGCTCTGTCATGTCAACACACCGTAAAACAGCTGAGTCTAAAGAGACATAACGTCCAGAGACAGAGGCTGACAGGATGGAGACTGAGGCTCTTTCACATCCTCTTCAATCAGTGTTTGTGGCCGTTTAATGGGTTTAAAATGACAACCTCACTGACAAATGCATTGCACATTTATTCAGCAGTTAGCAATGCAAATAAGGAGGCTAGGGATGGGGGAGGCAGTATTTCCATGCTAAAATGTTCCCAATTGTCAACATGTAGAATATTTTACAACAGTGAAATCTCCAGTGATGGAAAGGTGGAAGGAGCATAGAGTCTGCAATAACCAAATGAGTACAATTATGCACAGGCTGGTTCTGTGCATTAGGAGGCAAATGGGATAGGGAATTTATGCAAAGAAAATAATGACGGCTGATACTGAAATTCCACAATGCAGATTGAGTTGAATGAAAAAAAAGGAGAGACAGATGCATGTGGACGCAGTGACGAAAGGCCTGCAGTGAAATCACATCAGTTTAACCACAATCCAAAGTGCAGAGTGTGAGGACGACTGGGTTAAGAGCAAACATCTGATTTAAAGTATGGGAATGGAAAAGCATCACAGAGCAGAAGGAAGAGGCTGTGGAATAGACTGTATAGTATCCACACAGATCAGGATACGATGTGACCAGGGACAAACTCATCATGATCCTGATCTGACTTATTTAATAATGAACAGCTGCTACATCATGTCCTGATCCCATACTTCAAGTAAAGTTCCTAAAATCAATCCAATGATTCACCACTGAATATACCTACACACTAAGAAAGAGTTTGGACTAGAACCACGTCATTATGTCACAGTGTAGGTGTGTATACGTCTGTAGGTCAGCCAGTGTTAGAAAGAAGCAAGTTGTTGCCAAGATGGAAAAGCTGAAAGTTATCATTTAGGTCTACGGTTCTTCTGAGTCGGTTGCTCCTGTTACATTTAAAACACGGTATCTCAGGAACGGTTTGTTATGTTGTGTGTCGTGACCTCACACAACATAAATTTTGGTACAAACATTCACTTGGACTATGGACTGATATCTCTCGGCTGGCCTGGTAATGCCTCGGTGTCCCCCCAGAGGAGCTGGCTAGGGAGAGGGAAGTCTGGGCTTCCCTGCTTAGGCTGCTGCCCCCACGACCTGGACCTGGATAAGCGTTAGAAGATGGATGGACGTTCACTTGGACTCAAGGATGAACAGAAATGATTTTGGTGGTCAAAGGTCAAGGTCGCTGTGGCCTCATGTCTGTCCATTCTTAGGAATGCAATATCTCATAAACACCTTGATGGATTTTTTGTCCTAATTTGGTGCACACATCTACTTGGTCTCAATTACAAACAGATTTGATTTTGGTCAACGTCAGAGTCGTGACCTCACACAACATAACTCCTAGTAAATGAGATTTAAATTCAATTTAATTTAAATTTAACTCTTAACTTTTAAGTCTTAGTAGATGACGACAGTGGCCGCATCTGATTGAACTGATGGTTCTCGTTTTTCTTTTTTGGCTAATTGATTTTACTTCATAACTTCATATTTGTGGTGGATATATCAAGTCAACTTGAAAATGTGTTTCAGTGATTTGAAGATATGTATGTATATGTAGTGTTGTTAGCAGCTCCAGTTAGCTACAGTCAGTTCACTTCATGAAATATTAACATGACCAGAGAGTCAGCGCTCACAGCACCACACTAGCAACAGTTTAATGTCCCCAAGGCTTTGTTTCACACACTAACAAAGTAAACAAACAAAATATTCTGGTCTGGCTCTTTCCACAATTCCAGTCAGTGCTGTATTCATCTTCATTTGTAACTAAGTGAATAAATTGTCTTATAAATAGCTCTTATCAGTTACACTTTGTGTAGCTGTGAAATAAGTAGAACTGGAACTCTCTCTAGATGTAATATAATATTTATGGATCATAGACCAAATAAAATGTTCCAGCAAAAAGACAAAAACAAAATACATATCACAAATTTAACAGCAGTAATTGTAAAATCTAAAACACAACTGCATGATATCATCGGTTACAAATATATAGAGTGTTGGCTGGTTTAAGGTGGTGAATATGATCATTACACATCATCTCAGAGTGCATGGCCTGACTGAGACACTTCAGCTTGTGTGTCATCATTATCTAACACTTTCAGAACATCAGCAGTTTTGTAAATTAAGCTTCAGAACAGTCAAACTGCTTTTGCTTGAACAGGACATTCAGTAATTATGCGGTTTCCACTGCACCGAAGCATAATGATTCCCAGCTGTATGAAGGCACTAGAAGCTACGCTAATGCAGATGTTTGTGCACACACGTCTTTTTAGTGTTTAGTGTTTGAAAGAGGGAAAGATGCAGAGAGAACAACTATCCATTCATGGGTAATGAGCATCTGAAACGTGTTTGACATCTGGTGATGATGGTAAAACCTCCCCCTCCTCTTCCTTCTCTCATCTGGCACCAGGCTTTTCTCATCAATACTCTCCTTTCTGCCCGTTTTCCTTTTGCCCTCTTCCTCTCAATCTCAAATCTGCACTGGACCAATGGAAGCAGAGACGAGCAGAGGGAAAGACAAAGTGAAAGAAATGTTGGAGTGAGAAACTGAAAAGGAAAAGGGAGTTTTGGGGATGGAGGCTAATGAGGCAGCCTGATGAGAGGAGATGGAAAGAAGTGACAAGTCATCACAAGTGGAGAGCGAATGAAAGAAAATGGCAAAATCATGAGGGGCGATGCGAGGAAGTTGAAACACTCGAAAACGGGAGGCACTTTGAGGATCACAACAGGAGGAAAGAGGGAGTGAAGGCTGAGAGAGAACACACATATACAGTTTCATGTGTTTAGGGGACATCACATTCACTTACTAACCCTGATCTTCAGTTTAAAACAAGTCTCAAATGTAATGACTTATATTAAACAGACATGAATAAGGCAGCAGAGTCTCCACAAGTGACTGTGTGAACAGAGTCACATACACAAACCCCCAGTAAATCCCTCTGAAGCAAATAGTGATGCAGCTCAGCTCACAGCCGCTGTATCCTTTGCGTATTCCAAATCCCATGATGGTCATATTACCATAATCGGCTCCAACGGGGAAGCACAACAGGAACACACCCAGCCAGCCAGCGTTCGTCACCAGACGGCCACACACACGCAACCTCCACTTTAATTAAACACAAACGGTTAACGACACCTAGTGACCTAGTGTCACAAATATAAAAATATATCACAATAACAATAATTATGGTTTAATAGCTCAGACCTATGAAAACCAGTGTAACGTGTTGTGGGATGTGAATCGAACGTTCACGGTCTGGAGTCGCGGTTCCATATCTGTGTTGTGGTTCTGTGGAGACTTGTTACACTCATAAATGTGTTGAATTTATATTACTACATTACAGTAATTACAGTCCTAATCCAAATAACACGGTTACTGTGTTTCCAGAGGATTGAAACACAGTAACACAAACCATAGGATGAGAGAGGCAACTGGACGTACTATTTTTAGGTTGTTCACACTGCTCACACTGTTCATCAGTAAATACAGTCTCCCCCTCCTGCATTAAGTAAGACATTCTTTTTCTTCATGTGTATTACTGTTCTTGTTCATTCAAAAGTTGTGAATCTCGGTGTTTGGGGGTTTGTGAACTCACACTGTCTGTTTTATGCTTCTGCAGACATGTCACAAATGACCTGCCTGAAGAAAACGATGCCCATCACGAACAAATCTGAATTCATGGTAAAAGAGGACGATCCTGCTCCCCTCCATTCGTGGCAGACATTTTAAAAAGTACCCTAAAAATACAAATATTGTTCATTTCACACCTGTTGAACACACACGGTTTCCTTCTCTCCTAAAAGTCAATTTTCCAAGTTTCCACACTAGCACAATTCATTTGCAAAATAGATCACAATGGCTATGAAATATTGGTGGAGTCACAGGCCTTAAACTCTGATTTTAAGTGAAAAGATCCTTGAACTCTGCACAGATGTCATTTTGTGTGAATTCACAGTGAGGTTTATAGATAAAAGATCACTAAAGTGTTTGAGTGGAGGGGATTTTAAATGCATCACATTGTTAAAGGAACCTTAAAGTCTTACTTCAGGAGTCTGAGACGTTCTTCAGGGCTTTTCTCCAGCTGGTGATCCATCTTCTCAAAGAGTCAAACCCCAACTTCTCAGACACTGTTGTTTTTAACGCTGTGACAAACACTGTATTATTGTGTATTAAAAGTAAAAGAGGGCTTTCATAATGTGCACTGATCAGGCCACATTTCCAGTCTCACCTTTCTGCCATGAATCAGATGCGAGGCAGTCCATTAGCCGCCAGCATCACCAAACTTTGCAGCATCTAGACTTGTTACAGCTTCACCTCGATGACACGGCACATACACAAACAGACTTGGTGAGATAACGAGGCCTGTAAATTAAGCTAACCTCGTGTAGCAGAGCAGCCAATTAAACCCCAGCAGTCTGGCACTACACCGCTGCTGCACATAATAACGATGATGGCAGTGATGATGGCGCCTGCACCGCTGAAACCAAACAAGATGTGAAACATCACCTCCCTCTAATCGGTCTCTGATTCCCCGCAGAGACACGAAAACATGAAGAGCAGCAGGAGGAGGGTGAAGGCAGGAGAGTTGAAAGGGTTCACTGAGGCTTAGTTTAAAATATGCAGTTTTTCGCTTTCCATTAACTAAATTTAGACGCTCACAGAACAGTCCAGTACTTAACACAGCAAGTTAATGAAGCATCCAACCACAGCCTCCTCTCCAACCTCCCCACCAGGAACTAAGCATCCACAGCCGAGCAGGACAACGGCAAGCTGGAGGAAGACGGAGCAACCGCGTTGTGGAGGTTTAATACTCGTTAGTATTAACTTCAATCTATTCAGACTTTATGTTAGTGGGTTAAGACTGTGAATCACCCTCTGTATGTTAAAAGTAACAAAGAGCTGAGCTTCAGCACTATAAGTGCACTGTGTAACTTCAATCATGCTTTAGTTACGACAACCACATATTTTTTTTGAAAACCAGAGAGAAATTACAAAACCGTTGTCCAGCCAGTCGAACTGTGTAGAACCAAATGCTGACCAGGAACCACTTAGCATGAACAAACACTCCTCACCATGGAATGAAGACGCAGCTCTGGACACATGACTGAACCCAACTAGAGCACATCATGAACACAGATGTGCAGAATGACAGGGATGCAAGATGTCAGATTCAGTCAGATGTGACTCTACTGCTCTACTCTGTGGATCCACACAGAGACAGAGACTGATACTAACTGCTGCTGTGTGGTTTTAGTCACTGAAAGTAACAGAGGAGTCAGTCGGCAGCAGTAGAAACAGAAACAAGAGGATGTGGAGGATTACCACTTTAAATCCCATTCCCCTACTTTTATAATTCTGGCCCAAGGTCTCCTCAGGGAAAGTGAACGTTAATCTGCATATTTCACACACTTCCTCCGGTGTTTGGAGGGTTGGTTTATTCTTTTACCTCCAGGCCATTTGGTTCTATTCTTAAAAATGAGATCTCCTATTATTATTATTATTATTATTATTATTATTATTATTATTATTATTATTATTATTATTATTCACACTGTTGTTAATTTTACACACTGCTCTCCAAACGAGCTCTTCAGTGTTTTATTGTATTTATTTAGTGTATGTAAGGATTACGGATGTTTTCATTGTTGATGATGTCTCTCCTAAGTGTTGCCTTTAATCCAGCACCGTCATGCTCTCTGTAATTCTTTACAATCCTCTGTTACACATTTGCATTTCCTTTCCATCCTTGTTTTTCCTCTGATTATCACCTCGTTCCTCCTCTGGCCCTTGTTTGGCAGCTAAGGGCACCGTTACGCCCTCGGATGCAGCTGAGCTGCTCCATGATGTGTCGACGGGGCTTAAGTGTTGGTGTGTGTTGGTTCATTTCACCTTTAGCTGCTTCCGCCCACACATACTTGGACACATACATGCACAAAGTATGATGAGGTAGAGATTCAACTTTGCACTGCAATGCCAGTGACATGTATGAATATTGATGAGCCAACAGGCGGCTGCTGTCACACAAACACACGGATGTAGTTGCAAGTGTGGCCAAAAACAGTTCTGCAACACAGACACACAGACTCACAAAAGAACAGAATACTAATGTAAAAGGATACGGCTGTCAGACATGACAGAAACACACAAACAAACATGCAATAAGAACCAGAGGTATAGAAATGCCCACACACTTGTCATGCACGGTGACCGACGAACAGTATCATGTCTCTCTCATTACGTTTCTCACACACTGTGAATAAGAGATTTCTCATGCATCATTACAGACATGTCAAACATACATCCTGAGCACATTACACACACATAAAAGTGCTCATGCATGACAGAGCATCACCTCATCCACCTCTGCAGGATGAGAGCTGCCCCTCCACTTCTACCACCGCCGACAATAACCCCCTCCAGCGGCCGTCTCCATGACAACGTCCAATCGGCACGCGGGGATGGAGGAACAGCCAGTCACCTTTTAGAGCAGCACGAGGTCGATGGATTTCAGTGCAGAAAGGTAGGAGAATAAGGAAATGAAGAGCAGAGATATGAGAGTGATGGGAAGAATCAGGAAAGAAAAGAAGGAAGCAGGGAAGTAGAGAAGAGAGGACAAATCGAGGAGAGGAGAGGAGAGGAGAGGAGAGGAGAGGAGAGATGAGGAGAGGAGAGGAGAGGAGAGGAGAGGAGAGGAGAGGAGAGGAGAGGAGAGGAGAGGAGAACAATAATATTGTTAATTACAATCATTTGTACGACAATTATTTGTCAAGTCAAACTTCAAAATGGTGGTCCTGGTTCTTTCACATCTGCCTGGTTTGGTTCAGACTTTCAGACTGATTTGAACTAAATGTTCAGGTGTAAAACCTCCTCCAGACCACAATGTGGACTAAACAGCTGGTCTCTGTTCAGATCAGAAGAGCTGGTCTTGGTCCAATTCAAACTGAACCACGGTTCGGTTCAGTGTCAGTGTGAAAACACTTCATAGTTTGAACTTTCTGTCCAATCACTATCCAATTCTATCATCGCCAAAAACAAACAGAAGATGGAAGACGTTAAAGTAAAGAAAATAAACCAGGTTCAGATTTTCAGGTGTGAAAACACTTCAAGTTTTTCTCCAGGTTTCTTTATAAGCTCTTCATATCATCACATGCTTTTAAAAAACTAATTTACTAAAGTACAACACAACATCCAAACTGCTTTTATTCCCTGTGATTAGATGACATTTCTGGTTATCATATTGTCTCAGCCCACAACAAAGACAAGATGTAAATTAGCCTGAGATCTTGACCTGCATCGCTGCTCGTTTATATCTCAGAGCCGTAACGGAGCCATAATTAGCTTTAGTGCTCATAGTGGTGATGTAGAAACAAATGACTCTCAGAGGCAACACACATTAATTAGAGAAAAAAACACTACAACATGGAGCACGAAGCTGTGGCTCAGTGGACAAATGAGACAGAAATGAGGCGAGTCTAGGATGAAGAACATGAAGAACATTCATCTGTGTGTATGTGAGCAGTCACATGTTCCTCATCTGAGAGCATGAACAAACATGTGGAAGAGCACATACTGTATGTACCGTACATGTGTGTGAGGTTCAATCCCTGCTGCCTCAGCTTCTTCAAAAAGCTTTCCCCAGTAAATCAGTCCATTCCCACGGGCAGCGTTCCATAAACAGTAATTAGAGGAGCTGGACTGAGAATCTTCACACTTCACCGACTTGTTCCTAAGTCACCACTTCGTCAACAAATCTATCAGAAGCTGGAGCAAATAAACACACCTTATTTGTATTCTCCAGCCTGCAGACCAGCCCTGCGTAGACACACTTGAGCGATCGCACACTTGGTTTTCTTTGTTTTTATTTAATTTTTTGAATGTCTAAATTAGGCAGTAATTAGACTAACGAGCCCAACACCAACAGTCATCTAGGACTTGTAAAGCTGTCATTGTGTCACATTTAATTTTAGTGACTATGAATCATGAGTCTAACATTAAAAGAGTTCCTTTCTTTGTATCGTCAACATCCTCTATAGCTTCATGTCACATGTATCAGAGATGAACCGAAAGATCCACAATACACAAGTGGGAGCACAGGTTATACATACACATGACAATTAGTGAAATAAATTCATTATGAATTCAGTGCCAGAGCTGTTACTATCAATCAATTAATCAACCAGTTGCAAAATTAAAAATAAAAGTCATACTATGTAGAATTGTGCACAAAAACAACTTCCTCTGAAGGAGGGTGTATTAATTTATTTATTTAAATCAACCAGATTCAAAAGGTACATGTTGGTCAGATGAGTCAGGAACATGTGGCCTCATATTATACAAACACCAATCTGAGAAACTAGTCTCCACGACAAACACCAGCCATAATCAGTCACTGAATCTTTATGCTACTGCTGTTGAACTTTAGTCCAATAGATGGCACTGTCTATATTCAGTCTGGATTAAAAGAGGCCTCAAGAGGAGTCTTGTTCACCTCAAGTGACAGTTTAGTAACATCAGAGGTAAAAAAACCCCACAAAGGTTAACCTTTTAACTAAAGACCAGGCACTGAAACATTTCATGAGTTTAAAGAATGCACTGTGTTCAATCTAGAAACAGAGAAGCTCAGTGTTCAAGGAAAACAACATAAGGAGATATTTGTCAAAGCAACTGTGCCACAACTTATCAACATGGAAAATGGTCTTCCAACAATTTATCCTAATGTCAGAATGCCTTCTTCCAGCCTTAGCTTGTAAAGTTGAAATATTCAAGGGTTGTGGGTCAACAAAGCACGGGGATGACGTTTCTCCGTTTCTCACTCTTTTTTAATGTCTGCTGCCTGAACAGTAGCACAACAACAACTCTCCAACATAGCAAGGTGATTGGTCACTTTACTTCTCTCGTGATCTTAACCAACCTTGACCTTAAAGGGAAGGTGCGTCATATTATTAAGTTCCTAACTTGAACTTACCTTCAACTATATAATGTGTGAATTCACCTTTAATAAAATTAAATTGTCTACATAGATCACAGAATACAATAAGGTCATCTATCAAATAACATAATACTTCACAAAAATAAATATCATCTTACACTACTTTATGTCGCCTTTGGTTTTAAATTGGAAAAATTGTTGTTTTTGAGTAAAATGAGCAGAAACATTGAATTCTTTGTAATATATGTAATAGATTAGAGGAACATGAGTTACCACAGGTACTGTGTTGAAACTCTACTTAATGGCAGATACACTTGTTATTACTCAGTCCCATGTTACAGCTTTTTAGACAAACACCAGTTCTACACTTTGGATGACATGATTCATACACAGCTTCAACAGTATTTAACTCACAGACGTCGTCGGTCATTTAAGAAACGTTTTGGATGTTGGTTTAGATTCTTTTACTGCATGCTCTGCTGTGTCTTTTAGAGCCTTTACTCAGACTAGAGATGTATTGTGTTTTTAAAGAGTCTGCCCAGCTCAGGACAGCAGGAGTCTACTTTTATTCAGACAAAATGATTTTCTCTTCACACATTCAGTAAACTGTTCTTTGAGCTGATATAAACATTTACACTAAACCTTTCATTTATTCATGTACTCCATGTCTTTCCTCTTATTCATTAGAAAACATTGTTCTTATGTTAGAAGCTTAAATGTCAGCAGCTGATTTACAATATTTAAAACTGTATAAATGTGTCGTCATAGTGTCTATTTAGTCATCATTTTAAACCCTGATTATCTGGACTTGGATCAACAGTCTGGTCGCGTTGGAGGCTCCGGTTTTGCTGATGTCAGTCTGTGGTAAATGAACGATCAGCTCTGGATCGTCCGATGAAACGAAGCCATGGCTTCATTAAGCTCAGCTCATTGTGAGAAGCTGCTGCTCATGCTTCTTCAGAATTTTCACTGTTGGATTCATGAGCTGCTGTAACTTTAACATAATAAAGCCAAAAATGTCACTGTTCTGTTTTCTCAGAAACTTAACAAGACTGCCTGACTGTTTGTCTGACTTTTATTTTGACAAACATACATAGAAGCCGTGTAGCAGGTCATGCTTTGGGAACACCGACATGTGACTGGAAGGCTATGTCTACGTTGTTTGTAAGCAAAATGACACAAATATGACCCTGAGTATAAGATTTACGTACAACTCCATGAGCTCAACATGAGAGCTGGAAACCACCAGCACACAGCTGCAGTTTGAACACATACACCTTATGTGAAAACAGCCTGATTCATATTTGTGTGAAATATGATCATTAGACATTCTAAGAATCTGCAGCATCTGGTTGTTATTGGATTGAAAACATACCTACTAGACTGTTTTTGAAAAGACCAGTTGAGAATCACTGGTTCGTGGTCAGAGTTAGTGAGTCCACATATAAAAAGATAAAACTGCTTCATTACAACTAAACCAATGATTTTAACTACCTCACGTCATCACCCTCCATCACTTGTTTTCATCAAAGAAATGTCCATCAAACAGGAAGAAACTGCTTCATACACTAAGAATATCATCACCTCTACACCCAGTTAAGCAGACGGTGACAAATACATCACTCAGCCTACGTTAGAGAAAATAGTTTGATTTGGCAGAAAAGCCTCAACATTAAACTAAACCATCAGTGAAAGAGGAATAAAAACTCTACACATGGAAGAGAAATAAAACCATCTCTTATCAATGGATGAAACGGTTTCTAAACTGTACCAAAATCTAGATATTAGTGAATGTAAACACAATATCCTGCTTCTCTGAAAATCAGTGAAATGTCAGAAACAACAGAGATTCAGCGATTCTCCTTCCTCCATCTACGCCACAAGAAGCAATTCTAGTAAAACCTTCTAGTCTGAAGAAACTAAGACAACATCCTGTCTAAGACACAATAGTACCAGTCTCCTGATTTAAAAGAATTATATAAACTAACATGTACCTGAAAGACAACAGCCATGTTGCAATATTTTAACCGTTAACCCTAAGATTCATAATCTGGACCCTCCTTTGATGATCATCATCATATGAAATCAATGTCAGAGCTTTACAGGAGGAAAAAAGAAATTAAAAGCAATAGAAGGAATGGAAGTTAAAAATGTACAATAAATACAACTGTACAACTGGAATAAAAGTCATATTTTGAAGAGCAGTAAAACCAGACCTGGTGCATCTTGTATGATGTAAACCATGTTGACTCTTAATAGTGTTTAAATACAAGAAAATATTATGTAACTCAGACCTCAGACCCACCCACACGACGCTTAAAACTCCCAAAAACACAACACCAGTTGGAGTATTGGACTGATCATAGAGTAAAGCCACAAGCAGCAGCAGCAGCAGCAGCAGCAGACGAAGGAGGAGGAGAAGGAGAAGGAGAAGAAGAAGAAGAAGAAGAAGGAGGAGAAGAAGAAGAAGAAGAAGAAGAAGAAGAAGACGAAGTAGAAGAAGAAGAAGAAGAAGACGGAGGAGG
>JAPQRN010001090.1:0-13761 GCA_037367275.1 Coranthus polyacanthus | reverse complement strand
CATTTGTGGCCGCTGGCTTTCCAACAGTACCAACCCCGTGT
Organism: Coranthus polyacanthus; assembly: GCA_037367275.1. Taxonomy (NCBI): domain Eukaryota; kingdom Metazoa; phylum Chordata; class Actinopteri; order Kurtiformes; family Apogonidae; genus Coranthus; species Coranthus polyacanthus. Next base: position 13,720 of record JAPQRN010001090.1, on the reverse strand, counting down.
CTCTACGACAATCGGAAGCCGAACCCAACCTGAGCTCTATGACAATGGGATAAACCATAGTGTCAGTTTAAGCTCCACACCTCAGGTGGCTATCTTTTTCCATGAAGGTTTTAGAGACACCGAACCAAGCTCTACCCCCCAACCCTGTGTCTCTACGAGAACCAGAAGTGCCCAAATCCTACCTGGCCTCAGTTTTCCTACTTTTTTGTTTTTTTCCTGTGGTCCTTACCTAATAACATACTAGAGTTTACCATTTATGTACTGGTTAAGTACTTAGGGACTTGAAAAGGAAGGGTTACCACACTTTTTAAAATGTAGACCATATGAACATGAACGCAGAAGTATTTGTTGTTATACTAAAGCAACAGAAAAACCTCTTGGGACTGCTGTTTGTTGTTTACATAATTTAGTGACATGCCAGGAATAAACCTATTTTTTAGAATGCATGCAAACGTATGTACCTATAGGTGTAATTCATCACATTAATGATTCAGATTAGTTGCTGCTGTTGATGAATGTGAACCTAACATCACATTGTCATGTCTATAAACCCATCAATGTCAAGTACAGGGAGACGCAGCACACGTAGATGATGACGACAGGATGTTTTAGTCCGCTCTCAAAATTGCAGTGTGAAAGCAAAACTAACTGGACCAAATCCATACAATGTAAAATAAAACATACATTTTTGTTGCTTTAACATCCACAAAATACATTGTTTGACATGGTTCCGCCTTATTTAACATGTGCGTAAAAAGCCAGTCAGTAAATAGTATAATATGTGATTGTGCTGTTATGTATGTGTGTGTGGTTTGTGTGTAGTTGGCAAGACGTTAATGAGGGGCAGGTGGTCAGGGCCATCCAGGTGAGCTCTCCTGAGACCCCCTCAGGTCACAGAGGTCAGAGGTCAGCGTGTATGGCTGACTGCGTACGCTGCTAAGGCTGCACGTGCGCGCCATAGTCCATAGATAATTTGCCTTGTGCGTTTGTGTGTGGGTGACGTGCTGTCATCAGTGCGTACAGACCCACAGCTGCACTGATGCCGATTGGTCCTGTGGGAGACAGAGACAAGAGCTCTCTGTCCGGTCAGGGACGACAAACACACACATACACTCTGGGTTTGTGTGTGTGTTTTGTTTTTGTTTTTATAACGAATGAACTCACTGCAGACTTCGGAGATAAGTAACATCTACCAGTGAGAGGAAGCAACAAAGTTTATGAGGTATGTGATGCTAACTTGAAAAAAACATCCAAATGTCAGCCAGTAAACTATTTCTGTCCTTCATTATGAAAAAAGACAAGGAGGGTATTTCTAACGTTTTAGTCTCACGTTCAGTGGAAGAGGTGAAAGAAGTCCTTTACTACAATAATAATAATAAGTGTGTACTGTGAAAAATAGTCCACAACAAGCAAAAGTTGTGCATTTAAAACATTACACAAGTAAAGCTATCTAAGTAGTAACAGTAAAATATAGTTAAAATATAAAAACTCAAAGTAGTCGTGCAGTAAAATGTTCCCTGTTTTGATGGGAAGTTACATTTTACTGCTGTACATGTTTAAGGTTGAGCTCATTTGAACTACTTTATAAACTGTTGGTGGTTTAATCTACAGCAATTCATCATATTCCATAAGATCATCAAATGTTTGTAGTGTCTCTGTCCTGTGTGAACTACTTCTCTCTAAAAAGTCAATTTTTCATCAGAAAAAGAGATCAGAAAAACAGGCCTGTTTTCAGCTTCACGACCATTTATTTTCCAAGAGGGATCCAAGAGGGTTTTAAAGAGTTTATTTAGTTTAAGGCAGAAGGGAATCTGAAACTCGGCCGATAAAGGAGCACTCAGGGCGCTTGTTTTTGTGAAAATTCCCTCAGACTAGAGGAATACTAACTTTTAAAGGTTCAACGTGTAAGATTTGCCCAAATTCCCCAAATCTAAACATTTTTTTTGTTTTTAACAACAATTAAAGGTTCAATATATAATAAGATTCATGTGTGCTTGTGTGAATTTTGTGTTGGAGTCTGTTTCGTGTTGGGAGCTGGTCATTTGTCAACTCTATTTCTAAGGTAATGACTATCTATTATAACATGTACACTGATTTCTATGTTTTTTTTAAAGTGTTATGTTTGCCTCCAAGGTCTTGAGTGCCTCTCTTCTGCTCCTCTACAGCGACAACAGTGTGAAACATCAAATATGGTGTTGTGTTGGAGTCTAGCTGGTTGTTTGTTGATGTTAGTTTGTTGTTAGTTTCTAAGTTAACTGTAGCTAGTAATGTTATACACTGAGGAGCAGAAGAGAGGTGTTCAAGAAGTCGAGACCGAGCATAAGCATTTTAGTGTAAAAAGTGGCCCATGTCCTCTACATAGAAAACCTTCCAGCACAAAACAGACTCCAACACAAACTTCACATGAGCACATGAGCATGGCTTTCATGTTGAACCTTTAACTACTCATCCTAGGAGACGGTCCTGAAGTCATGAAGAAGCGGCTGTGCACTGGTGGGGAACGGTGGTGGGGAAGTATGACATGATTTAATAGCTGGAGAAAAAAAGGGAAAGTCTCAAAGCAAATTAAAACTCTTAACACTCATTAACGCATCAGCTACCTCAGGGAGAAAATAACTACATGAAATTGATCCGCCTCTTCTGTTTCTAAGAAAAGCCATTAAGAAGTTGTCATAAAAACTGACATTAAATCCACAAGCTACTGTTCACAACCTGATGTAGACATTAGGCAGAGGTAAATTGAAACTATTACTAAAAAGCAGAGCAGTCTGACAGAGTGAGCAGAGTTCAGTATGGAAGCACTTTGAGCTTTTGGCCTGAGTGGTGAACCGTGTAGTTTCGTGGTGCCACGCGTCTTTCCTGTGTTGGTTTATGGATGTGTGGCGACATAAGTGATTCCAGGCCCGTGTGGTAGCACCGTGACGCAGATCGAGCCAAAGAAAATCCTTCAGACAAACCAGTGTGTGTGTGTGTTGTTATACCTCGAGAAGCTGTTAGTGTTTCAGCGTGTGAGACTAAGGTAATTTTGGCTGTTATACTGTTTAAATAGGGCCAAATTTGCAAATGCATGTTTTTTTAAGGTCACTACTTGTTTTTACAGTGTTTTCTTAACTTTAATTCGCATTTTGAGAGCTATTAACGCTGCATTTTAGGCATATTTACTGAGTGCTACAACTGTGAAGAGGATGAATTAAAAAAAATATCCTGGTTTTATATTGTGTAATTGCCTTTGTGCATGAATCTTTCAGTTTGAGCATTTAGAAGAGCAACCCACGCTCTCCATGTTTTCCCTGGAATTGCAGTCATTATGTCCATTAATTACCTGTGAAATGGCTCTCAGGCAGCGGCAGAGCGGCTGCTTTCAGGCTGCCAGCAGGCGATTTGGTTTGGCATCGAGCCACCAGGCCACATATTCAGAGCAACACACGCACGCACATTTACAATTGATATTTCAGCCCATTAGCAGATTACTGAGTGATTTATAGTGACTACAACAGATGAGTAACTCACGGTAAACAAGCTCAAAATGTGCCCTGTGTGCCCTAAAAGAAAGTAAAGAGAAAATTGGGAAGAAAGAACAAATAAGTACTTAAAGGACATTTCACGTTTGAAACAGGGGTAGTATTCTTGATGATCTGGACGTGGTTTTTAATTACTTATGGTGGTATCACTGTTGAAGACTAACAGGACAACAAAGCTCTGCATCTGGAGGTAAATCTCAAAGTGAGATCACCCAAAATGAACAAACTGCATTTCCGGAAAAGTTGGTGCATTTTCTAAAATGCAATAAAAACTCAAATCTGTGATTTGTTAATTCCCTTGAACCTTTATTTAAATGACTAAAGTACAAGGAAAAAGTTTCACTGACAAATTTAATAGCATTTTTGAAATATAAACAAATTTAGATTTGATGCCTGAAATACACTCAAAAAAAGTTGGGACAGAGACGAAATTAAACTGACAAGATAAGATTTCACAATTAGTAAGTAAATTAACATACAAGTAACATAAAAGGAGCATCCACCAAAGGCTTAGACTTTAGAACCTTTAGAATTTAGAAACTTTAGACCCAAATTGATTGTCAATCAGGTCAAAAACTATTTTTCTCAATGTACAATTGCAAAGAATTCACATCTCACGGAGTCCGGGAAATGTCAGGGCATAAAGGCATAAAGGCAGAAACCACTGTTGAATGTGTGTGACCTTCAAGCTGTCATGTTACCATGATGAATATGGCCACATGGACTCAGAAGGACTTTGGAAAACCGTTACCACAGCACAGTCCACTGCTGCATCCAGAAATTCAACCTGAATCTGTATTGCAAAAGGAGGAAGAACTATATCAATTCTTGGACTCGAGCTCATCTCAGATGCTCTGAAAGACAGTGGAAACGTGTGCTGTGTTTCAGACGAGTCCGCATTTCAGGTTGTTTCCAGGAAAAACAGAAATCGGGGTCTACGTGTCAAAGATGAAAAAGACCATCCAGACTGTTATCAATGAAAGGTCCAAAAGCAGCATCTGTGTAAAGGTACTATCAATGTGAAGGCAGTGATCGAGTTTTACAGAGACAGATGCTGCCATTAAGTCCACATCTTTACCCTGAAGTCTGTGGTTATGTCATCACGACGATGCCAGATCGTGCGTGGCTTCATAGTCCGAGTGCGAGAGCTGGACTGTCCTGTTTGTTGAAAATGAACGGACATCATGAAGAGGACAATCAGATGATGACCACCACGGACTGTTGAGCAGCTCAGGTCTAGTGAACAACCAGAATGGACAAAAATGACACTTGGAAACGTGCAACTAGTGTCCTCAGTTCACAAATGATTAAAAAAAAGTGCAATAAAAAGGAAATAGTAATAAACATCCATCTGTCTTAACTACAAAATACAATTAAGTCGGTCTGTAAAAACACTGAAAAACACTTACTGTATTTCAGAAAATGTCCCATGCACATATTATAGGCTATATGTATTATTGTCGTCTCTATTTCCTTTATATTGTAATTGATTCTGTTTGATTTTATTACATGGCTTTGTTGAATTCTTGATTCCGACTGGTCCGTGATGGCATTCTACAGTCTGTTATTTCTCTGTAACAGAACATTACTATGTTACTCACAGTTCCAACCGCAGACTGTAACAGACTTTCTTTTTTTTTTTTTTTAATGGAAACAATGAAACCATTTTTAAACAGATAAAATTCATTCTTGTCAAATGACTGATTTCTTTAGTAGGTATCCCTGTAATCGGCAGGATAATGTACATGAGCTGGTCGTTATTGTGAAATGAACCCCTTCAAAGAGACTGAAGACCTCCATCAGCCTATTGGAGTTTATTTCACACAAGCCTCATCTTATCTCATCTTGTCTTAAGAGTTTACATGAAAATAAGCTTTCCGCAGATTCGGATTCACACTTCCGCCGCGTAATTCACTTGCCTGTATGTAAATGTAGTGGAGTGCACTTTTGTCTCAGTGACTGTCCTCAGAATGGACGGGGCCCCTCCCGGCCTGCGGTGCTTGGGGGGCCCCCAGCAGCATACATCTCCTCAGTGAAAGAGCGGCCAGGTGGAGAGCCCTATTCACTGCAAACTGACCTTGACAGAGTTTGATTGAATCTCGCTTCCTCTCGCTGCTTCCCTCCCTGCAGCCTGGACGGCAGGAGTTATCCGTTCCTCCCTCCTCCTCCTCCACCCTTCATTCACCTCCACTGACTGACACGTCCCATCAATGTGCTTTTTGTTCCCGCCTTGAGAAGTTTCTGTCTCTCTGTTTCACTGTCGATCTTGTTTATCTCCTTTCTCTTGGCCGCTCTCTCCCTCCCTCTCCCTCTCCCTCGCCCTGCTTTCCCTCTTCTTTCTCACAACAGGATGGAGATATTTGTTACGCTTCGCTGATTTTCCGTCTGCCTCCTCTTTCTCTCTTTACATGTATCCCTCTGTTTCCCGTCTGCCTCTCTGTCTTCCTTCTCTGGAGGATGAAGACGTCTGTTGCACACGACTGCTTCTACTCTCATTTTACATATAGGTCCACAGTTTAATGTTTAAATAGTTGAGCAATAAAATAACACAGTCTTCTTTTGTTCAAAATAATTTAAGCGATGTTTAAAGTTGGATTTTTCTGGTATGGTTTGGGTGTAGGTTTTAGGTAATATGTAACCAAGAACCTTTAATGAGGCCATAAAAGTGATGCTAGAGGCTATTTGATACTTGATCCAATCGCCAGAAAAAATGTTGCCATTGTACTGACAAACCACAGGTAGTTTTAGGACGTTTTCACACCTTAAAGTCACACCAAACCAAGGTTTTTTTGTTTTTTTTTTACATTGGTCCGGTTAGTTTTGCTTTCACACTGCAATTTTGGGAGTGAATTAATACGTCCTGCCATCATCATGTATGTGTGCTGCGTCTCCCTTCACAGACAGTCGGTTATCTGACACCGACATGCTGTTAAGTTGCCTAATTTTTCACTTCTTCCATCTTCCGTTAGTTTTTCTTCTACTTTAGTTTTTTGCGACAATGGCCTCACATAACTTCCTGTAATTGGTCTGAAAGTCAGAATTATCCAAAATGTGTTCTCACGCTGTACATGAACCAAACCATGAATCGAGACCCCCTCTTTTGGTCAGACCACAGACCGGTTGTTTGGTCCGCATTGTGGGTTAGGGCTTTTTCACAACAGGCAGGAGATGGTTGGAGTGGAGGACGGATACACAAAATCCAGAACTTTACCACCAGAGAGCGGAGCTTACATCCTGACTCCCACAAGCATTTATGTTTACGCAATGAAAGCACTTTCTTTAGGGTAAGTAAAAGATGTGGTTTGGGTTAAATATTACTCATTACATTGTGAATCATCCTTTTCCCTTTTTCTACCAACACGAACCATGTGCTGGTTCTGGTTCGTTGCAAACCTTGTAAGAACCAGTTTGCTTTTCTACCGGAGTCACAGTATACGTCTGTCTGCATTCGTAGGTAAATCAATGGCAGTATTAGAAACACACTAATGTTACTAAGCTGGATGGCTGAAAGTTAGAGTTTTCAAAATACTACTGTTGTTGGTTTTTATAAGTGTAGTTGTTTAAATTTAAAATCTGTGGTTCACTTATCAAGGTAGAGCCTAGTTGAAAATTTGCTCTGATGTTAGTAGCTAGCCAACAGTTAGCGTGACAGCCAGTGGGCTTCACTACATATCAACATACATCTCTGGGCAGTCAGTGCTCATCAAGCCTTATCTCAATAGGTACTTCTGAAATTTTTGTATCTTATGTTACAGTGCAAGGAGAAAGTGTGTCACCTCCACAGACGCCTGCTGCTTTGATTCCACGTCTGTACTGAAGATCTGTGTTTTCTTGTTCTTTTGATCAGACTCGACACGACCCCAATGCGTTTTTCTTTTTTTTTTTCGGCTCTCACAAAGTTTTAGTTAATTTTGTTGGTCACAATAATCCCAGAACCTTGGTTCTTGGTTCTAGACCAGCAGAGTGTTAGTGCTGCTCCGGAACCGGTGTTCCTGGCAAAGAGCTGGAAAAGAGGTATTTGTGGACTTTTTCTGTATTAAACCAAACCCTTGTATCTTTCCCTAACTCTGACCAAGTCCTCTCATTGCCTAAACCTGACCCTAAAATCTGTTGAAAGACTATAGCATGGATATACATGTGTTGAGAAACGTTGATGTGAAATGTATATTTGGTTATAAAATGCTGATTTTATACACAATGCAGAAAGGTGTAATGGCAACATTTTAATCTGGAAACTGGGTTGAGGAGGATTAATGCTCACTGTCTAGAAAACTATCAGTTATTAAAAGTCCACGGTTCACCAAACACTTCAGTTGTTAATATTTGACTAGATAATTAAAATCATGAACCTGCTGTGAGCTTTGGATAAAAAGTCAGGGGGGTGATCAGTCATTATGTTACACAACCTCAAGAGCCAAACTACAAACATTAATACATTTATTTGCTGATGTCAAATTGGAATATTTTCTCCTGGGTTGAAACAGGTGAAGTTCTGAGCTCAGTCAAACATAGTCGTGATTTAATGAGTAAACTCACCAGGAGACCACCCTCCCACCAACTTGTTGTATTTCAGAAGGACAGTGGGAAAGTTTTAGGCCCTTTATGTATCCCCCGAAGGCCGCTCATTTGGCTCTGTGTTATCGTTCTGCCGGAGACTGAAAGTCGGCATTTCATTACGTTTATCTGTGTTTCTAGTAGAGAAATGATAAACAGCACCGTACATCATGGTGGTTACAGGTGATGTCACTGCTTCGGTCACTGCCAAAGTAAATCTGCTACGAAACGAGGAGACGGCATGGACAGATGACAGTTTGAAATACCAAAACAAATGTATATCACTTTATAACGTGTACTTAATTCTACTCCATATCTCAGCTGAGGTAGTGGATAAAGTCTGAACGTTAAAGGACCGTACTGGTGATTTCAGCCAGATAACTCCAATCTCCTTTGACGTTCTTTTTGTTTTTTCCTAGAACATTCAGCCATGTTTTAGCTTTTGTATTCAGAATAATTCTCTAAAGCTTCCCATTGAAACCCCCAGGTGATGTATCCAGTTGAAAAAATTCACTGCCGTGCCTCACAAAACACACAGTAATGTTTCTAACTCAAAGTTATTTGTTAAAGGTCTATTTACAACCAGGTGAAAATAGCCACAACAGATATTTATACCAACAAGCATGCACACAAAAAATATGTAATGTAATATATAATCCACCAGGACTTGAATCCTGTGTTGACTTAACGTTTTTCTTTTTTCTTATTTTCCATTTTTAGTTGCTGTTTGGTTAGGTTTAGGGGAAACGATGTTAACTATGTGTTAATGTGCACTCGGTTGTAAATCATATATAAAGGTATACAACTCCTGGGTGAAAATAGTATTTTCCATCTTTTAAACATGGACTCATTCCCACAGCAGAGGGATAGCTTTACTTCAGTAAGTGAATGCACCACCAGAAGGATTCACGGATCATGCTGAGCCAATCACAACCGTTTATCTGATATGGGGCGGGTCCGATGTGGTTTGATGCGATGACGGGATGCCACCTGTGACTGTCACCTGTCCATCGTTGCCTTTAGTCTGTCAAAGAAAGCCTGTCGGTCCTACCTTAGGAGGCACCCTTGAATGCAACATGAACCAGTCTCTAACAGGCTGCACTGGTAATACCAACTGTGTGTTTTAATAATAGTACTGTCTATAACCCCTGATGTGTGTGTGAAGGATATACATGTAACGTATGACCCTAATATTCTGAATAAACCATCTCACTTATTTCCTTATGCTTATTTCAGAACTGGTACTAAATTGGTCGGGGACAGCCAGCTTCATCAGCAGTAGAACCGTTCTTTGCTGGGCAGTAGGCATATACAGGTGTGTAATGACTTTAAAATGCTCAAAACTATTTATTTATTTTCACCACATATACCATCTTGCTGGAGTAAGTTACTTTTGATTTTTAAAAAAAAACAACAACTAGATATTATTCTTAGTTCTCTAAGAGTTTAAGTCTCCAAATTAATGTGAACTAAATTATTACTTTGGAATATTTCCAGTAATTGCATATCATTATACATTTTACTTACTACATCTTTCAGTTCATGACTCTTTATCATTAATCCCTGACGTGACGTTCACTGTTTACACGTTTCAGTGTGTTTGTGTAGTTTTTTGAGGTGCCCTTGTTATTTTAATGGTGTACATTTGTGGCCCAGCAGGCCGTTATCAGGTCGGTCTGTGGTCAGTGATCCTCTGCAGCTGCTGGAACAGGCCCGCTTATCAAAGAGGGCATGTGTTCCTGTGATGTGACCCCTCAGGCCGCTATCGGGGGGGGGGGGGGGGCACAAAGCCAAGACGGCCTTTAGGAGGACGGCTTTATCAGCCAGTGTAGAGGGGTGGATGAAGAGGACTGAGGAGAGAGCAGAGGAAGTGGAGGAAGGGACGATCAGAGGGAATTTGATTTCGGCATCTCAGTGCTGGTAAATTGAGTTTTCCTAAATAAAATATGTCATCTTTTACATTATGGCAGATTCAAAAGAACAGGGAGAAAACATCCAGCTGTTTTTAAACACATTTTTAATTTGAAAAAAGACAGTCACAAGAAAACCTGTGTGCAAAGGCTGAAAAAGTTTGAAAACAATTCAACAAATTCTCGGTCAAACACCTCTACTCATGTCTATCAGCTCAGGTGTATGTCATTTTAAGAAATATTACATTTAACTGGAAAAGTTTCAAAATCCACTTTTACTTACGTTATATCACAATAACTTTATTTCATATCCCGTTAAGGTAATGATGAATCCAACGTCGAAGAAAAAGGAAAGGAATATTGTGCACCTATGAGCTAACTATTAATATTCACATCATAGAAGTGGATGGAAACGTGCATTCATCCACATTTTCTTTTGCGTATTACTACCTGTTGTAGTGATCTGTCACATGACTTAAACGCTCGCTGTGTCAGAATTTAGTTTAAATGTGCATTCACTCTTTTTTGAAAAAGGAAAAAAAAAACACCAAGCGAGCGTAAACAAGATCAAACAGACACACATATAGAAAAAGATGTACATGAGTCAATTAAAAAAACATATATTTACATATTTAGAAGTCAAGATATTTACCTTCAACAAGGAGGTTATGTTTTCAGTCTGTGTCGGTTTGTCTGTCGGTTCTGCAGGATTATGCAAAAACTACTGCACCGATTTTCTTCACACTTGGTGGAATAGTAGGACAAAGGCCAAGAGTGAACACGTCACATTTTGGAGCAGATCCACAAAAGAGCAGGATCATGAAATTTCTTTCACGTCTTCATTGCAAGATGGAGCATGTGATCTTGGTGGGTCTTGGTGGAGATGTCCTTCTTGTTAATGTCACCCCACTGGCCAGTTACCCACACGAATGTGCACGTTACGCACACATTAAACACAATCCCAATAGTTAGAATCGTAGTAATTAGAGCTTTTGACTCGGACTTTAATGGTGTTGTCTCTTTGCTGTTTTCCATTGATACATCTCTGTCAGAAGCACGGGAGATAAACCAGGAGGTCTGCCAATCACAGAGATAAGCTATGGTATGTCCACACACACACACACACACTTAGCATGGCTCCCAGCGCTGATAACACGCCACTCTTTGATGTAGCTCCTGGAGGGAAAAAAAACAGAGTGATTGAGAAAGAAAAGAGAAAAGAGTGATTGAGAGGGAGGGAAATTAAGAGAGATTACAGGAATAGCTTCAGGGATGTTGTTTTGTGCAGTGTTACAGACCCCTCACACACACACACACGTTACAGTGTAATCGTTATCAGTCCACCTTCATCTTCTTTCTTTTCAGGTGGAGTCTGGACAAGAAGCTGCGAGCTACAAGTTTTATGCTGATGATCCTTTGTGACCAAAGGCAGGAACGGAGTCTGCAGAAATCTGTCCAAATCTGCGGATTGGCAATTTAAAACGTTAGGTCAAGCAAACTTCTTAAAGCCCCCTCCCTTTCACTCAAAACCGAGTATTGGTAGTGGAGTGATTTTGGAGTTTCGCTGTGCGGATTGACGTTTGTGCAGGGTTTATCTGCAAAAGGTTTTGGAGCATGTGGAATGTAGAAACTCTGCAAAGACTTAAAATGGACTCGAACGAGAAACATCAAAAGTTCAACTTGTAATAAGAACAATATTTGTATATTCACAGATTTTGGATTTTTGGGAGGTGGAGCAGATGTCACTGTAACTTTCTCTACGGAAAAAACACATCAGAAGCATATTATTATTCAAAGCAGAGTATTTTTATTATGTCTTATAACATGACTGGAGAGGATATTTTGACTTAAGAGTAAACATTTGACTTTGTTATTGTCTTTGTTTTCCCTTGAGCTCTCCTTTTCTGTTTGTGGCACAAACACAACATAGCAAAACTATTCTTACATGCTGTACTTTTGCTGAAAGTAAAAAACTACATCTATAAGAACTTCCATCTGATTTTTATTATTGTCGCTATAATATAACAATGTCAAATTATAACATGAGCAATTTCAAGAAACTTTAAAGAAAACTTCAGAGTCTTTTCCTTTGGTTGCAGATTAAGCGACAACTAAAAGGTTTACAAAACCACAAGTGAGAAAAGTGTCGGGATTTGTACCCGCGTGGTGCGTTCAAGCGTCCACATGAATGTCCAAACATCCGCAATTTGATCCGCCTTTGCGTTCGTTCACCACTGAATGTCAGCGGCAAATCAAAGCCAGGAAACAAACGTGGACGCTGTGAAAAGGCTCATGAGTTCGGAAGCTTCTTCCGTTGGCTGACCTGACATTTCCCCTCTCAAACACACCCTAATTTTTCCCATATTTCTCAGGTTCATGTTGTGGTGACCCGGCCTGCAGGAGGGATGAGTCTCCATAGAAACACTGTGTCAAACATATACAGCAGCACAGTGAACGCTTTGCAGAAGTTATTTTTGCAGTTAATTTGCAGATTTGACCAGTAACGAGTTAAAACAATGGTTTGCAGAATATCCCAACGAGGAACGAGATTGTTTTCCTTATTTTAAGAGTGACTTAACAAAATGAAGTCTATCTTAACACCTGTATGTTTGTTGCTTGTAAAAAGCACAAGATCCATTATGGTCTTTCAGTGGTTTTAACAAATCTGGCCAAGCAAAATATGCTTATTATTGGATTATTTTTTTATCTTAATGCAAGACTATTTGGTTATATTTAAGAATATTTGTCTTCTTTCTGGTAAGGCTGGTTTTGCAGTGCTATAGTAAAAGTGACTTTAGAATAATTTGCAAAGGAAAACACTCATCTAGTCATTTAATTAAACAACATGTCTGATGCTGCTCATGGAGACACACGAGAGAAAGAAGACAGCAGCGAAATCTGTCGAATTACAGCAAAGACTGAGATTCAAGGTTTCCTGTAAAATATGACGCGACTAGAAGGTTTAAGGTTATTATAAGATTAACAGACAAGACGGTATTTACAGTATGTTATTCACCCAAAAATCATTATTGCATTTTTGTGGCTCTACTTCGTACTAAGGCTAAGTCTGTCTATGTACGTCTGTCTCAAAAAAGCACAACAGAACATGTTCTCTCTCACAACACTTCCTTTTCTTTAAGGATTATTATCAAATGACAAAGGAGGTGCACTTCTCATACAGTTCCCCCAGTCTACACATAAAATAATAATGTTCCACCTCGTAAAAAATATAATGACCAGTCGTCGAACTATAACTCATTACTTAAAGTTTGTAGAAATTAAATCCTGGCAAAAATAAATCATTTTACATTATCATCAGTGTGATGTGATGTTTGAATCGTTCTCAGGTCTCGGACATGAGGTTATGACAAGTTATGGTGTGAATTTTGAGAATGAAACGAGAAAAATGCAGAGGAAGGTGTGTGTGTGTCTGTGTGAGTGTGAGTGTTTGTGTGTGTGTGTTTGTGTGTGTGCATGTGTGTGTGAGTGTGTGTCTCTGTGTGTGTGTGTGTTTGTGAGTGTGTGTGTGTGCGTGTTTGTGTGAGTGTGTGTGTCTGCGTGTGTCTTTGTGTATGTGAGTGTGTGTCTGTGTGTGTGTGTGCGTGTTTGTGTGAGTGTGTGTGTCTGCGTGTGTCTTTGTGTATGTGAGTGTGTGTCTGTGTGTGTGTGTGCGTGTTTGTGTGAGTGTGTGTGTCTGCGTGTGTCTTTGTGTATGTGAGTGTGTGTCTGTGTGTG